>WBMY01012615.1:508173-531304 GCA_013397315.1 Donacobius atricapilla | reverse complement strand
TTTTTTTTTGGCTTGTATTCTACCCAAGAGATTTTGCCATTAAAAACCAACCAACCAACCAAAAAAAACCAAAAAACAACAACACAAAAAGAACCCCACAAGACCCTAATATCAGCATATTACCTCACTCCAATAGGTCTATCTCTTGTAGTGGGGAGCCCAGCACCGAGCACAGATCCCCAGATGTGTCTCACCGGGGCTGAGCACACAAGGATCACACTTCCCTCAGCCTGCTGGTGATGCACTGCCTCCCTGAGCACACCAGCTCAGACACCTGGCACAGCCCCTGGGACACAGCTCTCAGCCCCTGGGCTCTGCCTCCACTGTCCCCATTTCTTAGGTTCAGACAAGTGAAGAAATTAAAGCAGAGCAGCTTGTGTGCTTGTAAAGTTATAGAAATACTGTAACAAATGGCAGTCTAATGCTAAGCAAAGCTTGATGGGGGACGTTCAGTGAAAATCTAGGAGCACCCTGGGTCCCTGCTGAGAATAAAGCCTGCTACTACAGATGAAACAGCACAGATTCAACAGTATGTATGGCAATTAGCAGGTGCAGCAAACATCAGCTGGTATTTCAACCAGTCCCCTGTGGCTTCAGATTTGGAAGCAACCAGACAAATCTTATTTGTACATTAGTGCTTTGCTCTTTGGGGCACAAAGTTTGATTGGATATTCTTGTGATGTTTGCTATGTGGAATCATTTGTCCTTTACTTTGGTGAAGAATGGTGGCTATGATATTTTGTCAAATTTTAGCAGTACTTTTATAAACATCAAAATATTATGAGATTTAGGCCTCAGGAAATGAAATATGTTTTGAATCTGGCTACTGTGATGAAAATGAATGAAAAATGTGGTTCCAGAGAATAGTTATTTACTAAAACAAAAACAAAGTAGCTGCGTATCTTTCACTTTAATCAGCACGTTATCTAATTAACATATTCCTTTGTTCTTTAGTCTCTGTAATTGTAAAAGCAGATTTAGATTTACAATCAAGCTCTGTAAAATGCACACCACTGCTTGCGCCCTGTTTTCTCAATGTGCTTCCCCCATTTCAATCCCAGTCTCCATGCTTCAGTAAAATGCAAGTTAATACACAGAGTAAGACTCAAACCACCTTCTTCCTCTATCTCAACTCCTTTCTCTCCTGGAAAATATGAGAGTGTCAAAACAGGTGAAAGACTGTAACTCTCAGATCAAACCTCGACAAGCTTGAGGTGTGGGCCCATGAAGGTCAAACTCAAGGTCCTGATTCTGGGTCAGGGCAGCCCCAGACTACCTCAGACTGGGGAAACACAGACTGGGGAAAAAATGGGTTTAGAGCAGTCCTGCAGAGGACTTGGGGGATCCTGGGGGGTGAAAAACTGGGTATGACCTAGCAGTGTGTGAGGGCAGCCCATCCCAGACTGCATAAAGAGAAGTGTGGACAGTGGTCAGGAGAAATTATTTACCCCCTGTGCTCTCAAACCCCACATCTACAGTGCTGAGTCCAGTCCAGGGGCTCCCAGTAAAGGAATATCATTAATCTGTAAGGGGGAGGCCAGAGGAGGGCCACAAAATTGACTAGAGGGCTGGAACCTCTTATTTGGAGCCAGGCAGAGAGAAACTGTGGTTGTTCAGCATGGAGAAGGCTTTGGGGAGACCTCTATTGTGCCATTTCAGTATATAAAGAGGGCTCATAAGAAAGGTGGAGAGAAACTTTTTACCAAGGCCTGTAGTAACAGTACAAGGATTAATAGGATTAGACTAAAAAAGGGGCAGCTAGAAAGGTATAGGAGGGTGGATATAAGGAAGAAATTTTTTACTATGGGGAGGTGAGGCCCTGGCACAGGTTAACCAGAGAAGTTGTCAGTGCCCCATCCCCGCAAATGTTCAAGGCCAGGTGGGGCTTTGAGCAACCTGGTCTAGTGGAATGTGTCCATGCCCATGGCAGGGAGGTCAGAACTAAATGATTTTTAAGGTCCTTTCCAACCCAAACTTTTCTAGGCACAAGGGTCTAGCTCTTGATTTCGAGGTGGATAGTTGCCCATTACAGTGAATAGGGAATTTTCTAGAATGAAACAGATGACCTTGAGAAAAATAGCCTCCCTGTCAGAGCAGATATAAAACACCATGATACATCTTAAACTGGAATAAGGCAAGCACTGGTTCACAGCTGGTCCTGATTCTAGTTGAATTACAAAAGACTACTGGTAAATGTGCTAGTACTCAGGTTATACCTCCTGCATCACTAAAAATCCAAGGAGGGAAGAGGTCTATAGATGGAGCAAATAGAACTAGGATTTAAAGGTAAAATACAGTGTCAAATTTAAGCTAAACATGAAGAAAATCTTCTTAACAATAAGAACTTTAAGACAGTGGAATGTTCTCTTGGGAAAATGATGCAAAGGCTCTCACTGCAGCAATGCACATGGAAAGGGGTTTTAAATGTTGTTTGATCTGTGATAGAAAGAAATTGGTGAGTCATTACAATGCACTTTGAAGTTCTATAGAAGATTTTTAAAAAATCTATGCCTTCCAGTCTCAAGTGTTGTAGCTGCTTCACTGCTCAGCTCTTGATATGGAGATAACCACAAGAATTTTAAGAACTGATTTTTATGTGATGCCAGTTACCACTAGGATCAGAAACAAAATGTTATATAGACAGATGAACAGATTCATGTGCTTTTCCTACCAGCTACCTAAAGGGCCCACCAGGCAGTAAAAGTTACTTCATCCCACAACTGCATTTGACCTCCTTTCTGCAATGAAATTGCCCTGGATATGTCTTTTCTAAATACAGGAAAAGAGCAGCAAGTCAAGTATATATCAACTACCCACACTGGTTATTTAAATAACCTGGCCCAGAACTGCTAAGGATGAGCTCAAACCAGTACAGGTTCCTATCACAGCTGAGGCATTCAGACTCCACAGAGTCCGTGCAGCCCCTTCAGGAGTCTTGGCTGCCCCCTGCCCCCTCCCTGTAGAATTCATACTGACCAGACTGCAACAAGGTATTGCCACTCTTCCTGCAAGCCCTTGTTCTGGCTTCATGGTAAAATTGACTCGATAAACAGTCAAAAAAAAATAAAAAAAAAAAAAAATTCCCCCCCATTTTCTTAAAAAAAAAAAAAAAAGTATTCCTAGAAAATTTAGGGTGATCTGGTGAAAAGAAATAGGCAGAGGTAAAAAAATATTCTTTTTCTCCCGAGAAGAAGAAAAGAGATGAAAATTCTGGTTTCAAATGAAATATTTTAACTAATTCACAATTTTAGCTATTTTACTTATTGGCACAAGTGTCCATACTGGTAACCTCAGCACAGTGTGAGAAGTCACACCCTGTTCCTGTGGCAGGGGTGCCTGCACAACCCACTTTTGGCAAATTAACTGTTCTGGTGAGAATGTGAGAGTGCGAGTAGTGGGGATGTGTGAGCATGTGCGTCTTTGCGTATGTATTGAATACAGAAACCTGGTTTTTAGAATATTCACCCAAAACCGATCATGCTCAAGAAGAAAATGATTGTCAGCTGGATTAAATAGTAATGGAAGAATTATAAAGAGGATTTGATACAAAGAAGCAGCCACTGGGAATAGTATAAAAGAAACACAAAAATTCATAACCAGAGGGAAAGATTTTGCAGTGGAAAGGACAAAAATGAAACCTGATTTGGCAGTAACAGAAGTTGCCCTGGGACATCACAGCCCCTGCCCAGCCCCAAGGGATGTCCCTGTCCCTGTCCTGTCCCTGCCTGATGCTGGGAGGGTCCTGACTTGATGAGTGGTTGCTCCCTGCAGGATAGGGACAGCAAATGGGACCCATTGCAGGCGTGTGCAGACAACCTCTTTGAGCCCTTCCCCATCAGTGTCAGGTTCCAGGGGCTTCCACCTCTCCACAGGAGGAGAATCCAGGCAGGGCAGCCCCCATGCCTAGGTGGGCAGGGATTATTGCTCACACCCCTGTCTTGGGGTGGGGGGTGAACATAATTGCAAGTGTGCATATGTGGTATGAAGATTTTGGGACCAGTTACAGAAGAATGTACCAAAGGATGTTGGTTTTATTATTATTATCATCATGGGCATTTTTGTCAGTATTTGTTTGTTATTTCTTTTAAAAGTGTTTGATATTGCAGATTATCTACTGCATTAGATATGACTCCTGGATGTATTGCTTTACAAATCTATTGACAATTATTTACATGTTGTTCAGAAATCAATAAACTGCTTTGATTCTTTGATTTGATTTAGACTTTGTGAAATGAATATTTTTTCCCTTTCTCTATCAAAAAGCATTCAAAGAATTTCCAGCCAAAGGAAAACCTGCAAAAAAACCTTGCAAAAGCTGCCAGAAGGAGGATCTGGAGAACTCACATGCCTGTCAGCATGATCTCAGTGCCCAGCAAAGTTACAGATAAGATCATCTTGAGTGTGATCACATGGTACATACAGGACAACCAGGAGATCAAGCCCAGTCAGCATGGATTTAAGAAAGGCAGGTCCTGCCTGAACTCCTTTTATGGCCAGTTGACCTGCCTGGTGGATGAAAGGCTGTTGGTTCTGTCTACCCAGGCTTCAGCAAAGCCTTTGATACTGTCTCCCACAGCATTCTCCTGAAAAAGCTAGCAGGCCATATCTTGGACAGGTGAATTCTTCACTGGGATGAGAACTGTCTGGATGACCAAATCAGAGAACTTGTGTTGCATCCAGTTGGCGGCCAGTCCATAGTGGTAGTTCCCAGGGCTCAGTATTGAGTGGAGTGCTGCTCAGTAACTTTGCTGATGATCTGGACAAGGGGATCGAGTGTACCCCCAGTAAATTCACAGATGACACACAGCTAGGTGGGAGCATTGATTTGCTGGAGGGTGGGAAGGCTCTGCAGAGGAACCTGGACAGGCTGGATTGAGGAAATGAGACCAATGCCATGGGTTCAAGGAGACCAAGTGCTTAGTCCTACACTTTGGCCACAACAAACCCTGGCAGTGCTATACGCTGGGGGCAGAGTGGCTGGGAAAGTGGCTGGAGGAGAAGGAGCTGGGGGTGCTGCTCAACAGCAGCTGAAACTGAGCCAGGTGTGGCTGGGGGCAGGAAGGCCAAGGGCTCCTGGCCTGGCTCAGCACTGGTGTGGCAGCAGGGCCAGGGCAGCGATTGTCCCCCTGTACTCGGCACTGGTGAGGCCACACCTCAAATCTGTGTCCAGTTTGGGGCCTCTCCCTGCAAGAAAGGCTGTGAGGGGCTGGAGGGGGGGCAGGGAAGGGCAGCAGAGCTGGGGAAGGGTCTGGAGCACAGGTCTGATGGGGAGCAGCTGAGGGCCCTGGGGGTGTTTGGCCTGGAGAAAAGGAGGCTCAGGGGAGACCTTATCACTCTCTGTAACTGCCTCAAGCTATGCTAGGGGTGGTTCAGTCTGGACATCAGGACGAATCTCTTCATTGAAAGGGTTGTTGAGGAAAGGGTTGCTAAACATTGGAATAGGTTGCCCGGGGAGGTGGTGGAATCACCATCCCCAGGGGTGTTCAAGAAGCGACTGCACGTGGTACTTGGTGCCATGGTCTGGTTGACAAGTTCAAAGGTTGGACTTGATGATCTCAAAGGTGTTTTACAATCTAAATGATTCTGTGATTCTATGGAAAACTGAAGATTTAGAAAATACTTTCTTAATGGCACAAATATTCATTTATATCACATTATTCCTTCTATCAGTCTCATGGTGTTAGATACATAAGATAATTTTAAATTACTTTCTCTTTAAAGGTTTTTGAGAATTTTTCATAGGAGATACTGACTTTTGTGAAGGCAAAAACAATCCATCAGATTTTGGCAAAGATACATGTTTATCCACAGATACAACGTGAGGCATGTGGTATTAAAAAACTTCAATATTCTATTTTATGCATTAAGATCAATTCCTCCCTACTCAAATGCCAGAGCTGGAAAACTAATTTAAATTCTGTCCTCACAAAAAATTAGATATTTTCTTTCAAAATTTTTGTTATAGATTTTTGCAGTGGGAAAGTGTAAATCATAAGACTTACAACAGGATACATGAGTTTACAAGGAGCCTCAGGAAAGCTTTCAGTAAGTCTAAATTGGCCCTTATTAAATGAAATCTTGTGTCATTTCGCCTCATCCTGTGAAATTTTATGCTAAGACTTTGTATGGTAAATTGCAACAATATGAAATCACACATCTAAGGAATTCCACTGGGAAATTCACTTTTTCCATTTTATCTAGCTTTTAACTGTATGTAGTGATTTTAGAAGAGTCTTGTTTGCAAATGGTATGGAATAGGAGATACGTTTGGAAGTCATTTTCATATGAAAGAAAAGAAGAAGCAGCTCAAATGTCTGTAGAAGTCTGTGTGAAATCCCTGCACAAATTGGAAGCGCTATCACATCTTCAGGCCATTGTCTTAGGAGCGCCACACTTCCACTGTGGAAATTAAATACTGCAAATGACTCAGTAAGGGAGGTTTCCTTAAAAATCATTCTCTGTAAAAAAAAAAACAACAAACCCACCCACCCCCCCCCGACAAAAAAAAAAAAAAAAAAAAATCCTCAACAAACTTGAAATATCTAAAAAACTTGTGAGAAGTAATCATCAAGATATCATTTCAATGACATCTGTCTAACTTTCCAATATCGGAGGCACTCTGCAATGGAATGAGCACAAGGTTTATCACCCAAAAATGTGAACATTTTCTACACCCGTTGTTCAGTTTGATATTATTTTGTTTTCCAGCTGTAAAAAAGTCTATGAAATCTATGAAATAATTTTAAATATTAACAATTTCTACTGGGCAGCTGAATGCTATCATTCAAACAAACAAGCAAACAAAAAAATACTAAAAGAAAAACCACCTCGTTTTATTCATAAATTCAGTATGCTTATTTTGGAAAGCTGAGGCTTGCTCCCCTTCACTAAGAATATTTAGTTTACTGAGATTTATGAATACAAATGCTTGCAAAAAAAAAAAAAATTCAGGATTTCATTTTGTGCAAATGCATGTGTTGCAGTACAAATTCTTAAAGGAGTCACTTATTTTTTAGAAAAATAAGAACCTGGTCAACAGCCAGAACATGCAGAAGCACCAAATTGTAAGGGTCTGATCCTGCCCCAGATTATTCATGATCAGATCAGTGTATATTAATCTAACTGCAAAACAGGAATTCAATAAGGTGTTCAAGTTCAGTAGTTTTAGTAAGCACTTAGAAACTAGAACGGAACAAAATTATTTTTTCTCCAGGATTTTTTTTAAATTAAAAAAATAAAGGCAAAATTTTGTTCAATTTTTTATAATAACGTGAACCTTTGTTGAAGTTTTTTTAAGATTAAAGCAGAAATTAATTTTTATTTCCTTTATGGGATGGGGACATATGTGCACATAAGTACACTCTTCTATTTTTTCACTTTTAGTGTGGTTCTTCTTTATTACATATGTTAAAATTACAGAATAAATCAGATGGGAGGAGGCTTCAAGAGCTTTCTAGTCCAGGCCTGTGTTCACAGCATTATTAGGTATGAGATCAGACCAGGCTTCTTGGGCTTTTCCTTGAAAGACCTACAAGGATGGTGACTGCCCAACTTCCTGGACCACGTTTCACTTCTTAACTACTTGGACCAGTCTGGACCTCCAGTATTTCCTGCCCACTGTTCCTCATCCTGATGGGAAAGGTGCTTCCTACTCACTGTTCCTCATCCTGATGAGAAATGCTGATGTCCTTGACCTGGACAGAGGCAGGACCCTGCTGGGACCGTGCAACAAGCCCAGCTTCCCCGGCACCTTCTCACACAGCCACTGCTCCCATCCTGACCGCCTGAGGGTCCCCCTACGCCTGCCTTGGTTGATCAAAGCCTGTGTTTGACTGGCAGACCCAACTGGACGTAGGACCCCGGGTGCAGGGATGGTCCCTTCCCTCAGCCTGAGGGCGTTGGTGCTGCTAATGCAGCTCAGGGAGCTGCCAGGCCATGCCCTGGCTCATGTCCCACTGCTGCCAGCTGGAACCGCAGAGCCTTTCCCCCAGAGCAGCTCCCCAGCTTGTAGGACTGTCATCCCTGGGGCAGGACTTGGCATTCCTCGTTGAATTGCATAAGGCCTTTGTGTACTCATCCCTCTGACTTGGAGTTCTTTCTGAACAGAAATCCTGCCCTTGAGTATATCTGACGCTGTTCGTCACACAGACACACACACACACACACACTTTGGTGAGAAGGCATGAACTATTTATTTAAAAAGATCTGACTCCATTTTATAGTATTTCTACCAAGGCAAGGGATTGGGGGAGAAGGTTGACACCTCTCCCCATCCCATTGGTCAAGACAACTGTCCATCAGATGTCCATAGCTCTAAGAACAGGAATGAAAACTCTCCTTGAATTTATGAAAACATTACCTCTGTTTACATCACCTGTGCGTGAGAAACAACCTAAACCATGAAACTGTGAAACAGAAGAGAAGGCTAAAAACATCAGGGCGACATATATCCACTCTTCCTACTCCTCCCTCCTGTTTGATGTCATCTGCAAATCTGACGTGTGTCCTTTATGCCACCATCAAGATTGTTGACTGAATTATTAAGCCAGACAGATCCATTCTTGTTCCCTGTTCTGTTGTTGCACTTTTTTCAAAGTGTTTCCTTAAATATTAAGGAGAGGAAAAAAAGATTAGTTTCCACCCTTATAATGCCCATGATTTTTTAGCCTTTTTTTTCTGATTCTTTTTTCTTTCCTTCTTTTCATTTGTAGCAAAAGGTGAAAAGTAGAATACATAGTAAAAGGTGAAAAAAACCCTAAAAATAAAATCTTGACTTGAAAAATCAAAGCTCTTTTCCAAAATATTTACAATATGAAATACAAGTTGATAGGAGAAGAACTTTGCAGAATAAATGAGATTTTGATTTTTAAAATAATTTTTAATTACTATTCTTATTTCTGTCAAAATAACATATATTCCCCCTCTGAAAACTACATTTAAATTACACAATTTTAAAAACGCTAGATTTATACTTGCACAGAGATGATTAAATTGAGCAAGGAACCATCCAGAAGAACTGATTACTCTGAACCAATGATTGTGATAAAGTCAGAAAATCGTAATCTGTCTAATGAAACATCCTTGATATATTTGTTGGATGAAAATTGCTTTGCATACTGTACAGATTGGGGATATGATCCTGCTGTCATTGCCAAAGAATTAGCACAGATTCAAACAATTAGCCAGGCAAGAATGTTACTAAACCTTTTGCAAACACAGAATGTGCAAGCAATTATTTTATCTCGGTGTGACAAGAGAAAATTACATTTAAACAGTGCTGCCAATAAACATAGCAACCTTCCCTTTACCAGGATTGGTGCCTCAAGCAAGACCTGAGTGATTCAGACTAGAAAAGTTTCTGAGCATTTACAAAATTCATTAATCCTGATTATCTGACATCTCCCCTGATAGATAAAAGCCCTAAAAGGATTCTTTAAATCTCTTCTCTGACAGAGCTTTACTTTGAACTCTGGAATCACAGAACAGGACACTAGGGATACCTGAAAAACACTCAGTCTGGTTGTTTGGTGAAAGAAGGGTCTTAGATCAGATTATCTGTGACCCAGACAAGAAAAGTACAAGTATTTCTGGTGAAGGAGACCACACGAGCTCTCTGTGTAATTTATTGAAACGTTTTATTGTTCTCACCATGAAGATTTATTTCATGTACCTAGACAGAATTTGCCTGTGTCTGCAGCCTCTTGTCCCATGCATCTTTGTGCAGGAAGTACATTCTTCTTTTCTATTACTACTTTTGAGGTATTGAAAGGCTGTGATTAGATCCCCCGTCCTGAATTTTCTCTTCCCTAGGCTAGATGGTCCCAATTTTTACAAACTTTTCTCATATGTGTGCTTCACCCATCTTGGTGACCCTGGGTTTTATGTCTTTTGAATGGAGGGTGGACCAAAACTGAGCACTCTATTCCATGTCTGGCCTAAATAATCACACCTTATCACCTGCTGCATCTATTCTTACTGATCCATGCAGCAAACACAGAGCTTGCTGCAAGAGTTCACAGCTGACCCAGCTTGCTCCTCACAGCCCTCTAGGTCTTTTCCAAAATATCTACATCCCAGGCATCCATCCCCCAGCTGTTTCTGCTGCTTGGGATTATTTCAACACAGGTTTGTGTTTCTCTTTGTTAAAAATCATACATTGTATGGTTTGCAGATCTTTCAGCTTGTCAATATATCCTTGTGTGATAGCTCTTCCTTCTGAAATGTCTGCTTCTAATCCCAGTTTGGTAGCTACTTACCCAGTCACTGAACAGAAGCCAAGACAAGTCACCATTTCCACTTACCCAGCATGGTTCAGATTAGAAAATCTAAAGAAAAAAATACTCATGAGAAAAGGTTTGCAATCAACTAAATATTCTTAGTGAAGTGAAACAAGCCTCAGCTTTCCAAAATAAGAGTAAAGAAAATAAATTACAAGTATACAATATGTTTGAAGAAACAGCATGAAAGTATATGAAGATTATTTGGAAGGATCAGACAGAATTCTAGAGCCATGCATTCCATTCTTCTACATAAGCAATAATAGTAGATTAATACAGAAAATAGAATAAATACACAGTTGATACATAAAACATATTTATATTCAGTTATAACAGTGCTATGGCAATTAGCCTACCTCAGAAAAAGGTACTTACAGAAAACAGGCAATGAATAAGCCATTAAATTAAAGGGGAGGAGAAATGGAGATGCCATACTTCCTCCAATTGGTGAAGAAATGGCTGTAAAAATGCCTCTGGCCTTGGGTATGACTGAAATGTTAGTGAGAGTTGGTTGCATTAATTATGCAAGGGTACCACCCATTACTTTGCTGATGGAAGATGAAGGAATAACAGGAATTGAAAAGCTCTGAGTTCATGCCTCTGAGCTGGAGAAGTTCATGGATCAAATGGATGCTGAGGTAGCTGATGCTCTACACATGCTCTAACATGTTCTGTTTGGAATCAGGAACTTCAGCACGGCCCTTGGGATGTCCCACAGCCAACACAGGCTTCTTTGGTAATTATTTGCACCTTTATCTTTTAATAAATTGGATTCTATGACCTTTATGATCCACGATTATTGTCCCACTGAAATAGGGCACCTAAAAATATAGTCCAGCATACAGGAATTGGAGGTCAAAAATTTAGATAATCTGTTTATACTCTCCAAATTCTTCATCTTTGAAAGTTTCTGTCTTCTTGCTCAAATGGCTTTAAGAGCATTTTTTCCCTGCCCCCTTGAGAAAAGTAGATTAAAATCTCAGAAATATATTTTTCTATATATAAAAGCTCAAAATTCACTAAATTTCTGCAGGTGTGTCTGGACTTTTTTTGTTTGTTTGTTTATTTGAAATTATCTCAAGCACCTTTAGTACTGTTGAAACTGTGCTGAGGAATGTATTTGGAATGAGAAGTGTAGACACAGCCAAAACATTTACAAATTTTGCTTCTGAATTCTCTTCATTATACATTTCCATTCACTTACTTGGCATTTAATTTCCAGTCAGAGAAAATTTTAATAAGATTCATTTGCTTAATTTCTCAGTCTGTCACTGCCTCACTTTGTCTGGCCTTTCAGACACATTAAAAATGTTAACAAGAATTTGCTGACTACACAACATAAGTATTGGTCAATTAATTTACCAGTAGTATCCATATCATCCAGAGTTTACTTCTCAAAATTGCAATTTTTCATTAAGACAGAGTTACTACTTCCAGGTTCTCTCTATACAGGTAACTGAATACCTATCAATTTTCTATGTTAATGTAAATAAATAGATGTACTTCTAAATGTTGTCTTTTTCAGATAAGTGTATTACCCATTGGGAACTGTTTTGGCTGGACATGTAGCTGGTCAAACATAATTTCTAGTTTATTAACTGTACACCAAAATTTATCATGGCAGTTTAAGACAATCCAGGAAAAAAAAAAAGAAGAACGTTTAGAATTATTCACCTTAATATCTTTTTTCTCTTTCCTGACAGATATTAAGAAAAAAGGGGACCCTAGAACCAAGAATAAAATTTGGTAAGTGTCCTATACTAATTTATTGCAAGATTTCATGTTACTGCTGCTCTTCTTTTTAATCAGAAAGAAAAAAATGCTTTATGGACAATTATCCCTGGGGGAAATTTTATTATATGATCCAATAAAGAAAGAAAACTACACCACTACAGAAAATATTGTGTGCTAGTCATCAATAAACATTCTAAAAAAATTTTCCGTATCCTTAGATTTTCTCATATCGCGTGACTATAACTTTTATCTTCAGAGAGATGCATCAGAGGGTTAGTTTAGCACAGAATGATAGCCATCCTGGGACGAATGAAACCAGGATTGTTCTCAGCCAAGCCAAAAATATTATTCACATGAAAAGATTCCCAAAGCAATGAAGACAAATCCTTGTCTGGAGACGGTGTGTAGTACAACAGCACACTTTGTGATGAGAAAAGACAAAGTGGTGCTCCTCTAAAAATTCCTGTTCAGCAGTTGTACAGTCAGAAACTGTGCTTAAGCTGTCTTTGGTGAAATGAAATGATGGAGAAACTTAAAGGTTCAACTTGTTCCACAATTTAGTAAATAAGCCCTTCTGAGGGTGTCCACTTGCAGTTAAGCACTGATGACATGACAGTTCATCCAGAAAGAATGGTGTGATGCCAAAAAAAGACTGCTCCCAAGGATGTGTCCCTGAGCACCTGAGAGGAGTCACATGCCAGTGGTGTCAGAGTTGCTGGTGTCAGAGATGGGGAGGGACCCTGAACCATGCTCACATGGTTTTGAGTAAACAAAACAATTATTTCAGCAAACATGAAAGAACTTGAAACACAGGTACAGGGATGGATTTAAAAGTGCAATGTTTCAATGTTTTAACTTCACACTTTATTAGAGAAAATTGGAGGAGTGGCCCATCCTGCCAAAATTTTTGTAGAATCTTGTGGCATTTGTAGTTAGACTAAGCACACAGCACAATCTGTGGAGAAATAATTTTAATAATTCTTGAAACCTTAATGCTTTTGATAAAACACCTTTTAGTAACTTCGAGAGACTTACTGATGTTATAGATAATGCTGCAACTCAGAAGATCTCTGAGGATTTTCAGGTTTTATGTGTCACAGGTGTGAATAGAAATAAATGAATAATGCAGCATTTTTCAGTAGAAAGATTCCGAAGTAATGTATCAGCTTCATCTAGGAGATACTGTTCCCCTGGTTTCTCTGCAGGGAAAGGAAATGACACTAGAAAATGCACAAGGGCAAAACAAGGAAACAAATGTGCATGACAGGACACAGACCCAAAGGGCTGACGGAGTAAGACAGGAAGCTTTGGGCAATGAAGAAGTCTCCACAAGTTTACAGTGATTAACTGTGACAGTGCCTTCACTTCTGGGCTTGGATGTGTTTTCTGTTGTTGGTTCTAGGGGCATACCCTGCCTGTGTCTGCTCCCACAGCAGGGACAAAGTCTAGCACCTTGACTCCTCTCTTCACACTCTCTGCTGTGCATAAGGGAACTCCTCTCTCCCTCCAGGCATGCAGTGGCCACATTGCACTGTCAGGGGGCTCTGGGAAGCCCGGGATGCCAGGCTGAGCAGGGGCTCACATGTCCAGACGCCTGAGGAGCTACCTGCCATCAGAGGATGGTGCAGCACTGAGACAGGTTATAGGCTCAGTGGTTACATTGGAAACAAAACCAAGCGGAATGCCGAGGGCTGATCATCCCTACAGCCTAATTTCTAACACATCCACAAGGCACAATTGTGGCTGAAGCAAACTAGATTTCTGCTGGACAGTTCCTGGCCATGATCCAGACTAGAGCATGCACCATTAGGGGCCAATAAACTCCACAGGCACAGGGGAAAAATGTACACCAGCTTTGTTTCTCTTTGCTGTCCAAGGTCCTCTAACAGTATCTGGTATCTTAGCACACACCTGCATGTCCTCCTTTTGTTTCAGCACTCTGCTAAGCTGTGACATTATGCTCACAGTGTTGCAGGTATTTTGGACTGAACAAACTACTCACAGAAATTACTTATATATTAGAGCCACAGACCATCATGTAGGGCATTGGCTTACAGTTGAATACTATTTACTGTGTACATGTATTACCATGTGTAATCATTCATCTCAGAAAAGAGAAGAATCCCTTTATTTAGGAGTACAACACTAAGCAATGATTCGGATGTTAAGTCTGTTATAGCTCTCAACAGAGTTAACACTGGGAAAGTGATTATGATTGAGGATTCTTCTCAGGTTGTGAGCCTGTCCCTAAACCATAAATCTAGAACATCCTCGTGGATGGAATCTACATAAGCAACCTTAACTTCAGAGAGCTGAGGAAAGCAAGGCGGCACGTGCCACAAGAGCCTGAGGAACCAGCCCTGGAGTCTCATTGTCATAAAGGGATCAGAAAAATAAAGCTCACATCTAGGAATGGAGCCAGAGGAACTGCTTACTGATCTAGGCAAACACACTGAGATTCAGTGTTTAAGGACCTGATTCAGCTTGTTAAAATCCAACAGCTTTTACCAGATTGCAAACTTTCAGTTCAATTCCTGCTGCTGAATAGCTTGGCATAGGCTTTGAGGAGAGAGGGAAATACAAATAAATAATTAAATAAAACCACTGGAAATCTTATACATGCTGCTTTCATAGAATTCTGCCCTAAATCTGGAATCTCAACACTGGCCAGTACTGTCACATACCAAAAATTTCAGAGTATTTTCCAAAAGAAGGGCAGTAGGGCAGCTCCTCAGTTTAAAAGAGCTTCCTACTCAGAAAGGCAGATGTCTAAGAGTAGTCTAACAGCTTCCCCCAGCAGAACTAGTGACAGCAGGAAAAGGTGAAAAAAAATTTTTCCTCTCATCATCTGATATTCAAATATGATCTTCTTTAGTGTTTTATATGGAATGGAGGCTGAGGTATAAGGAAAACTCTGAGAGGCCATTTCCTTTAACACACACAAATTTCTCAAGTTCCTTTTCTTTACTGGCATATCTCTCCTGAAAATATAGCAATTGTGTTCATTTTCATGATAAGACAGAAGCCTGGGAAAATAAATTATTTGAATTTACTATTTATATATATATTTTTTTGTATATATATACCCAGTATACTGGCTATACTTTAAAAATATAGAAAAATCATTGCACCAGCTTGACATTGTACCTATGTCAGCACACTCCATCTTTCAAATCCCAATACAAGAAAAATAATCAGTTATTCATGCGCTACATTCAGCATTCAGAATCTAAGAAATTTTTCTTGAAGTCAGCCATTATATGGTTCCTCTTTATTCAGTTCTCAAGAGGAAAAGAAAGGCCTGTGAGGACAGCAACAATATGTGTTATGCTGTGTTGGAATTTGGAATTCCTTTGTCGTGCTGTATTAAGTGCAACCATGAGGAAAGATGAGGTCAAGGCGAAAAAGCAGGATTCCACAAGGCCACAGATTCCACTGCAGTAGTGAAGCTCAGATTGTTGCTGTGAGAAAGCTGTTAGACAAACACACAAAGGGCATTTTAAAATCATTTTAATAATAAAATATATGTCAGAACCATAGTAAAAACTAGACTTCAGCTCAGTGAAGTGTGTTTTCCTGCATTATACAATGCCAATTGCCATGCAAATAGCTATGAAATAGAGTTAAATATAATTTAGGGGTTCTGTATTTCACCAAGTAAGTGTCAGAAAGTACTTGGTGCATTACATTCAAAAAACATGACAATTAAGGTGAACAGGTACAGAAAGACTGGGGAAGAAGAGACAACTGAAAGTCCATTTTGAATTATGGGGCAGAGATTGCCTTCAACTCAAAGATTACCTTCAATTTCAAGAAATTCTCTGGGATTCAAGACATACCTGAATCTTAGGAACTTAAGAATCTAAGGAGTGAAACACACTGAAGCTTTGGAGACTCTTTCCCACAACAACAAAATATTGAAAGTCATGCTTTTAGGTGAACATTTCTTTCTTATCCAGTTAAATGCCATAGAGATTGCATCTTTCAGGACAAAAAATATCTATAGCCTGTTTTTATACCATGATTTTCTCCTCAAAGCAGCTGCATGATGATTGTCCAGTCATGCCCACTATCTGTCTGACATTGTGCTTGGCCTCTGCTTTAACTTATGGCAGCAACTTCTTGTGGTAGAGGAGCCTGCACATGGTGGAGGGACTAATTCACTATCCCTTTGGGTGGCATGAACCTGGCTGAAGCAGGCCTGGCACCAGCTTGGCTGTGCCCAAGTTTTTCTGAAGAGATTTCAGCAGATCTTTGCCCTTAGATATGCCTCAAAGATCAGTATTTCCACTCTGCACCATTGTCTCTGCCTCACTAAAAAGTCAAAAAGAGCAGAGGACCTGTGTCCACTAAGTGTGAAGATGCTGGAAAGGAATCTGCTGTCAGACAGTTCCAGTGATATGAACCTGCCTAATGCCTTCTACTAGCAAAGAAACTAGTTTATCCTGGTGCCAAGGCTTCTTTTTCAGTTGATTCAAAGAAGCAGAAATTTGTCATAAGTATTTTATGGAATTGTAAAACAATGCTACTAGTGAGGTGATCACAGAATCACAGACCATGTCCAATTGGTAGGGAACTATCAGGGTCATTGAGTCCTACTCTTGGCCCTGCACAGGACACTCCAAGAATCACACCATGTGTCAAAGAGCATTTTCCAAATGTGTCCTGAACTCTGTCATGCTTAGTGCTGTGACAACTTCTCTGGAGAGCCTGTTCAGTGACCAACCAGCCTCTGGGGAAGAACTTTTTCCTGATATCCAACCTAAACCTCCCCTGACTCACCTTCAGGCCAGTCCCTCAGGTCCTGTCACTGTCATCACAGAGCAGGATCAGTGCCTGCCCCTCCTCTTCCCCTCAGGAGGAAGCTGTGACTGCAGTGAGGTCTCCCCTCAGTCTCCTCCAGGCTGAACAGAACAAGGGCCCTCAGCCCCTCCTATTACAGTTTTACCTCTAGACCCTTCACCATGCTCTTTGCACTCCACAGGATGATCTCTAACAGCCGTATGTCTTTTTTTATATTGTGGTAACCAAAACTGCACACAGGACCTGAGATGAGCCACACCAGTGCAGAGTAGAGAGGGACATGATGTGTTAATAAAAATAATAACTGGGTACATACACGTCTTGCAGGTAGTGTCTTCCTGCCTCGAAAGAGGCTTCTACAGCACTGACTTCATCTCTAAGGACAAGTGCAGTGTTCGCTGTTTGGTTTGGGGATTTGTTGTTTTGGTTTTTTTCTTTTTATTATGTTATCCACAGAGTTTATCTAAAAGAAGAGAGGCAGAACTAAAGGTCACAACTGAATAGGAAAAACAAAAGCAACAATACAACTCCTCTCCTTCCTTAATCTCATGGGTCCTGGCAGTCATTAATGGAAAAACACATTCTTGTCTTTTCAAATGACTTTAGATGTAAATCATTAGAGTCAGGATTGCAGGAAGGTAAGGCGTGTGACAGGGTGGGTCTCCTGGCACTTGATAAAGACTGATGTGGCACATATTAGCCCTGAAGAGAATTGCAGCTTCTTCGCTGCTTTGGGGTATAATGGTGTTAGGAAAAAGTGTGCCAGGAATTCCTGCTTGCCTGTAATTCAGGCAAAATTCAGTCTCAACTGAATACTGAGTGAAGTCAGAAACATCTGCTAAAGCTGCCATGGGAACTCTAGTTTCAGAGTAATGTGTGCTGAGATAAGAGAGAAATGGATGTTCAACAGGTGCCTCACGGAGACACGTGGCTTCTTCAACATCTTATAAAAAACTTCATAAAGACAAGTTAAGGACAGGAGAGTGCGTAATCCCAGAAACACCTACTTGAAAGAGTCCTAGTAGAGCAAAATGTATTACATAAAAAAGAAATTTCATATATTGGAGGTCTTAGGGGAAATGGATCAAAGATACTTAAAGATCACCCAGACATGTATTTCAAAGGCAAGGCTCAGGTAAAAACAAAGTCATTTATAGGCTTGAATGACAAAAAGGATGGTGTTAGAAACAACCAACATTTTCAGAATCCAGATGATAAAGAGGATATTAGAAATATTTTGACAAACAGGAAGTCTAAGCACCATCAATATGATGGTAAAAGTTATAGAATAGGGTCAGTCCAAATATTTGAATCAGATAAGTTATGGAAGAGTCATTGGAGCCCCTTGTACACAGGAAACAAAGAAATGAAATCCAACAGAACAAGATCTACAATGATATTAGAGGACAGATATATACTGCTGAGTATAGCTTTATTTGTAAGAATATAGACTATTGTAAAAATTCTGCTTTTAAGTTTAAAAGAAAACAACTAAAATAGCTAACCTGGAAATGTAATTAGATTGTTAAATGTGGAAATTGTCACAAGCAAAATGAGGAACTGGAACAAAAATCCCCGAAGTGTTGAGGAGTGTTCACGTGTAGCTGTGTTTGCAGAAACTAGATCTCCAACTTTAATTGAAAATTTTACACTGAAGAAATATATATCTGACCTAAATACAACCTGGAAATATACCTGGTTTTGACTTCCAACATCCTTTAAGATCTATTTTTAACAAAGCCATTAACTGGTGTGACAGATTCTGTCAGACTAAATTGTTTGTTAGGTCTTCATTGCTACATAGCATCTGTACTACATAACAATGACTAATAATATCACAGAGGAATAACTATGAAATTATTTAGAGATAACAATCTTTAAATGCCAGATATTACTACTGTAAGCAAAGGTCAAGAGGTATCTCACAGAAAAGTGGGTTAGTAAGTAACAAACCCTGTGGTTTCACCCTCTGATAACAAGACAGCTGCACAGTCTGTATTTAAAGAAAGCAAATTCCTTCTCACCTTCTTTTTCTGTGAAGAAAACTAAGCAAAACAAAGTTTGTGCTACTTCTTTCTCTATTTGCAGTAAAGTTGAAAATAAGCAGCATTTTTAAGAACATCTGGGCAGAGCATGTTTTATTTCTGTTTAAGCCATTTTGTGTGGAAGTTTTCACTTTGGAAATTGTTATTGCATTCTGCATGTTACTCTACAATTTCAGAGGAAAAGATAAGCTTATCACCTCAGTTTTTATTTAATTTTTTTTTCTACATTAGGATGTCTGTATGTCTCCATCCTGCGTCTTCTCTGTAAACAGTTTCACTGCATTCAATAAGAAAGGACAGGAGAATAAATAAATTTTTCTCTACCCTTCAAATCACACTGCTTCTAACCTAAAGGAATCTGGGTGTTTCCACTCTGCCCTGAGCAGCTATAAAAGTGAGAGTGGAAGGTGACAGCATAAACTGTTACAATAATTCTCTTAGGAGCTGCCTTGCTGCAGATGGATTTGATAGTAATATGTTTGTCGGACTTCTAGCACTCCTGCACTCCATCAGCTAAGGACAGCCCTGGGTGAGTGTCCTGAGTGCTGATCATAGCAATTGCACCAGTGAACTGTTTCTAATCTGACCAAATGGCCGTGAATAGGTTTTATTGCTTAATGAAGAGATTATGTAATTAAATACTCCAGCAAGTTTTATTTTTCTATTTTCTTTTTCTTTTCTGAAACACTGTCTTAATGTGAATGGCAAGTATTCATAATGTCTGACAAAATGAGGTAATTGCAAAAGGCCAAGGCCATACCATAATCGCAAATTGAACAACTCTGTTACTACAGATTAGATGCCTGGAAATTATTTGATGTTGAATAAGAAGCAATATCTTTTTCCCTCTGCCCCCTAGTACAAAATATTGAATAAAAAATATTTAATTAAGGCTATTCTCCAGGCTACTGAATTGTTTCCATTAAATGTCCACCTCTCCTGACTTCTGCTCCTTTTGGGAAATTAATTGAAAGCAATTATGTCTTAGAACTGTTTTGTCTTTTTGCTTTAATCAGTTGACTCCTATGCAGACCTCCTACCTCTTAATGATGATATTTTATCTTGTAATCAGTGTATGAGATGTTCTTTATATTGATATGTACCTCAAGCTGTGTCTATTTGTTAGCTTTCTGCAAAGTTAGAGAGCATCCTATTTCAACCTGAACAGACGCTGAATGAAGTATAGAATTGTAATATGAGTATTTTGCAGAAGAACTAGCTGAGGTATTATTTGTCTTTATTTAAACATAGTCTGATTTTAGGGTTTTTGTGTGTGTGTGTATATATATATATATATATATATATATATATATATATATATATATATATAAATAATGTGTGTGCAGGTGGAGAGGAGTTGAGTGAGAACGTCACGGTCAACCTCTGTCATCCAGGACAGCACACAACACACTGGTAGTATGCTATGTTTTGGAGAGGGGTAATACCTATGCTTTAGATCTGGGGATTGAAAAATGACAGAGATCTTACTTCTAGTTTCAGATACCAACTTTTTCCCCCAAAACTGAATAGCAATCACATCAGCATTGGATTTTAATATCTTTATATATTAACTTATCGTATCTCAAAACCAAGACTCCTTTCACAGAAAGGTCCTTGGAGAAAAGGAATATTTCCCTTGGCAAAGTATTAAGTGTCACATTTTTAAGCACACATAGTCTCAATGACTGCACTGGAATCTCTTACTTGCACATTTAGATTCAAAACTCAAAAATTCCCTGGAAGTAAGTAATCAGGCTAATATTTGAAAGCTCAGGGTGCTCTACCAAGTCTTACCTTTGCTTATATTATAGTATTTTTTAGTTATAAGAACTGGAAAAAATCCCTTTTAAAATATAAAACCAAACTGGGCATTAAAAAATACCAGCAAGATTCTAAAGTGCAGGGAGAGAGGACAATAGACCTGGCAGCTGAGAACTGTATCAGATGTTTTAACTGTAGTGCATAAAAATCATTCGGGTGCAATTCACTATTTTTTATAAGGAAAAGATACCACTACTCTGTGAAAAATATCC
This sequence comes from Donacobius atricapilla, assembly GCA_013397315.1. Lineage (NCBI taxonomy): Eukaryota > Metazoa > Chordata > Aves > Passeriformes > Mimidae > Donacobius > Donacobius atricapilla. Next base: position 510,412 of record WBMY01012615.1, on the reverse strand, counting down.
CAGATTTAGCACCCCAAAGGATTTAAGGATAGATAACACTTCAGATGAAGGTTTACGGGAGGCAAGCTAAATGTCCATCCCAAGTAAAAATATATGCATAAACCATAATAAGATTAATATTTCCTTTGTGATCCAATGCACATCCCAGTTTAAGCTTTGCTTCATTTTTGCAGTATATTTAAGTAAAATGCTGAAGCAGTGCCTCGAGTGGAATAATTACATTGATGGCATTGTATCAGCTGGAAGCCTGGAAGTTTGGCTTTCCCCAACACTACCCTTTGAAGTAGTTGTACAGGCTTGTCATTGCTGGAGGTACGGAGACCCAGCGGATTTCAGGACACAGTGGGTATTTCCCATCCTCATCTGATTGTTCATATAAGATTCTCAAAAGAGTAGCTAAGGGAAAAAATCTCTTCTAGCGGTTTTGATGGACATGTAGCCTTTAAGAGTTAATTTGGCTGCTGGATCTGATATCAAATGACTGCATTTAATTGTTACACCGAGAGAAACTGAAGTCTTTGAAGCCTTCTGCTTCACTTTGAATCAAGAACGTCTAATGCACACTCCCACAGAGGACTCTGTGGTCTCTCGCCTGCACTACAGCCAGTTGCTGTCCCCAGAGCTGCGCATCTGCAGCAGCTGGCCTGGGCACCACAGTCCCTTCAACCTCATGCCTCTCTTGTAGACTGGCACTTGGCATAACCTCGCACTCCCCAGCCAAGCTGGCTTTCTGTTCATCTGCGGTCGTGCACACAGATCACTCACACAGAGTGCACACACATTTAAAACAATTGGAAATGGGATGCAGTGATAGGATAAACTATGCAGCCAATAACCTGTTTGGGCATCTCCAGTTCCTTTTAATCTCCTTTTCCTTTTATTTCGTCATATTTGTGCCTCTTGTACCTACTTAGCTCCTTCTCCCCAAAAATCTGAAGTTTTAAACCATCCCAAAATGCTCTTCCATCGTGGATCCCATATAGGCAGGAGTCTCCTTTAGTTTACATGGTGGTGCAGAGTTTCTTTCACTGATTCACATTTGTAGATTATAAACCAGGTCCAGCAGTCTTGTCCTTCTCCTTTGGTAGTTTTAGGGACAGCTGATTCAGTGTTCTGTGATTTTCACTGATTGGATTTCACTGATGAGGCTACTAGGAGTCCTCCACCTGTTACTGTTCCTTCCCCTGGTCCTTCTGGGGTCTTTCCTGATCTGCACAGTCTTTCCTTAGAAAACCTAGGAGTCATGCTCCTTCCCTTCAGTTTCCTTTGCCTCTCCTTCAGTTCTGAGCCTGGCGGTGGAAGCATTCTCGTACCACAGGCAAACCTTTGCACTTCCTATTTTCACCCATGTGTTACAGTAAGTAATTTCTAAAACATTTTATGGGGTGAATGGAAGGAGGTGACCTCAGAAGACACTTCCATGCTACTTAAAGGTGCAGATACTACTTAGCTGATCTTTATACTCCGCCTTTTGTAGCTGGGGGCATGCTTTGCTTTGCTTTGCTCTGTCCACTGTATATATGACATGTTTTGGGGAACCTGTGTTAGGCAACAGAGTTAGTACTGCACCTGTACTTACCTCCAGTCTACACCAGTAAACTATCACTACAGAAGACTTCAGTAAGAGACACAAGAATTTGAGAAATGCAAATAGTTGTACAATAACAGCACTTTTTGGTCACTGGCCTTTCCTAGTATCAGGTATTTTGACTTCTGTCTGACATCAGTTACATTTCCTTAAATACTCTCAATCTGGGCACACATATTGTGAGCACCACTTGTGAACTTCAGGGAGGATTTATGTCCGAGATTAATGTACTTTTGGAAGAAAAGTTATGTTAATCCTTATGGTATTGTCTATTGATAATATGTTAATCCTCACAGTATTGTCTGTGGATAATTTAAAGCAGCCAAGAAAAATGAATAAATTTTGCTCTAGGGAGAAAAGCATATAATGACAGTTTCTTTTGTCAGCCACCAACCTACAGGGCTTATGCTGCAACTATAGAAAACAAAAATGATTCTCAGTGACCTAGAATGTGAAGACAAGTTTGCTAGTTAGGACAAAGAACCACAGGGGTAAAAAGAAGTCCAGCAAGATGTGGTTTAGTGATATGCTATTGCATATGCATGTATGTTTAATGCTCTCCAGCAGAGGAGAGAAAGCATACATTCCATTTCACTTTTGAGATAGTAGCAGGATCACAGTGCTACCAGTAAAAAAAAAAAAAAAAAAAAA
>WBMY01012615.1:469998-508165 GCA_013397315.1 Donacobius atricapilla | reverse complement strand
AAAAAAAAAAAAAAAAAAGCCAAAACCAACAAAACAACAACAACAAAAAAAATCCAACTCTGTAAGGGTGTAGAGTGTTTAAGGGGAATGTTCGAAGTGTTCGAAGATACTGTTGCTGCATCGTGTGGCAACAGAGTTCATCGTGTCCAGGGAGGTACAGCTGCCGACAGGGACACAGAGGAGACAAGTCTCTGTTTTGTTAAGCACAAGAATCCATATTTATTTCCCCCAGGACCAGGGAGAGAGAGGAAGATGAAAAGAGAGACAGAGCGGCAGGGGTAGTGTCATGGGGTTTTATCAGGTTTACAGGGGAGGAGTCTTGGGGTTTAGATCAAGGGAGGAGCTAACACAAGGAGAGTTAAGATCAAATTTCAGCCACCTTAAAACAGGAGCACTCACAACTCCTCCATTTGTAAATTGGTTAAAAGGTGTGTTGAACGACTCATAAAAAGGGGATTCTCAGGAATATGACTTAATAGCTTAAAAACTAAAATGGTCACTATTGAGCTGGATTCACAAGCAATNTATTGAGCTGAATTAACAAGCAATAGAAAAGCATTTGACTTAATTACAGAGGATAAAGTAACAGTAATGATGATAGTGAATTAAATGAATACATTTTCACTTAATGATGTAGGAGTGCAATCTCCTTTGGCATTTGATCTTCTCACCAGAAGGGGCGCGATGCTTTGATCTCCTCTTAATGAGGAGCATAGTGTTTAGCGTTCTGTCTCGTCCTTGGTGCTGGCGTTGTGGGTGTTCCCTGTTGGATGATGATGATGACTGTGAAGCAAGGAACAGTGAAAGGCGGCAGTGGCGGAGCTCCCAGCAGCGGCCCGGCCCCGCTCTCGGGCTGCCCCGCTCCGNAGGGGATCTAAAAACCGCGTGGTAAGCGTCCTGTTTAGAAGGAGGGCCCGAAAGGGCATGGCCAGTGCCTTCCCGGGCAGGGGACGAGGGATACGGAAAGACAGGGTGAAGGAGGACACAGGACAGCAGGAGGAACAATAGCACTCCCATGTCACCGCTGGACGGATTCTGACTTTTGTCTTTCCTTCAGGGAAAGGGGATAGGAGTGAGAGGGGCACAGGGTGACGGAGTGACGGCAGCAGCTCCGAGCCATCCTGGCAGTTGTCACTCCTTGCCACGCTCTTAGGGACAAAGGGTAAGGAAAGATATGGGCAGCTTCACAGAAACTGGAAAACTTGAAGTTTCACAGGAGGGCGGACCGCTGATCTAGGGCACTGACACTCTGCATGCAATTCGTCCCCAATCGTCCATAAGTAGCCACTGGCTTTACCATCCATAGCTGCCGCAGCCGTGTCAGGAGAGTTGTTAAAGAGTCCCCAGCATGGTCCTTTTTGCAGGCAGACTAGGCGCTTGTAGCTCTTACAAACTCCCTCCCATGGAGAATGAGAAGACTTGTGATGGCAGATGTTAGTCCATCGCTGGGTCCCAGAAGGCCAGTCCCCTTACTGGGAGTTTCCCTCCCCTAAGCCTTTTACCCCCAGGTTTTTAAGGTCATTCTCAACCTGGTCTCCAGCCATGGTACTCTTGAGTCTTCCAGATGGGGGTCCTGCAGGGGGTGACTTATCGGGTGCTGGTCCTGTTGTCCTCACTTGTCACGGTAGGACACGAAATAGATTGACTCCATATAGTTGTCAGAGCAGAAAGAAGGCTTTATTTACAATTCCATCAGTTTATTTTATAACATGCTGCACTAAAAAGGTCTATTATTGGTCCATGGGACTGACACTTCTCTCCATTGGTTAAGTAATAGGAAACAACCCCTGGGGACAGTTGTTATTGGAAAGGGAATACTGTTTACTTCACCTGTTTTGAGAAACGGAGAGAGATGTTTTGAAAAGAGAAACTGTTGACAGCTTTCCCTTAAGTAAGGAGCTAGCAATGGTTAGCAAGCTAAGATTCTCTCAGGCTCAGAAATATTGAGCCCACACTCACTGGCTGCCTGCATTGCCCACCATTTGTTGCATCGTGTGGCAACAAAATTCATGGTGTGCAGGGAGGTACAGCTACTGCCAGGGATACAGACAAGTCTGTTTTGTTAAGCACAAGAATCCATATTTATTTCCCCCAGGACGAGGAAGGGAGAGGAAGATGAAGAAAGAAATGGAGAAAGGGCTGCAGGAGCAGCGTCATGGGATTTTATCAAGTTTGCAGGGGAGGAGTCTTGGGGTTTAGGTCAAGGGAGGAGTTAACACAAGGACAGTAAGATCAAATTTCAGCGACCTTAAAACAGGAGAACTCAAAATCTGTTGTGAGATAGAAATAGGAAGGTGTTTTCCACTGGATAAGATACAACAAAGCATTTTAAAGCTTCCACTTTTAATTCTAAACAGAATAAATTATATTCTTTTAGATTTTATTTTTTGCTAAGCGCTAGAGAATGTGCTGCATAGACATAAAAGGGAAAAGTGCCGGGTCTGCACTGTTTTCTTTTCCACATTTCCATGGGTACGACCTTAGAAACTGGGAGCTGTTGGACTGCTAGAGAAACCAGATCTACAAAAGAAAACTGTGGCTTTTAAGCACTTTAAAAATAGAACCAGAAAGTCACAGACTGCAATGCTAATGATATTCCAATGCAATTCTAATGACAGCTAGTGCTGTGGTGGCTCTTACTGAGTACTCTTTTCCCCTGTAGTTACTAATATAACGGGAAGATATTTGAGAAACTAAGGCAACAGAATCACTGTGAGCTTCTGTAATGCAGAGAGAAGCTGAAAGCCACCAAAAAACCATCAGCAGAACACCATCAGATTCTAGAGGTGAAGAACAGGTTGACAGTGCAGCATTAAGCTATGTGCTAACCAGTCATGTAATTGTCCTTTGCTAGCATTAGAGCATGAAGTTTACCTTTATAAAACTCAAAGTGTTCATCCATACAAGAGCTAGGTTTTCAGCTTCAACCTGCACAGATTCATACACAGACTGGAAGAACCTGATTTGGGCTTACTGAGAACTACTTCAAATTGTGACAATCTATCCCAGAAGGGAATTGGGTTTCTTTGCACCAGTTTGTTAGGGGAAAAAAAAAAAGAAAAAAAAAAGTTTTGAATCTTTACCTGAACTGATAATTCTGATAATTTATCCTTTTTGTCAGTGGTGTGTGTGTGCACATGTGCAAGTTTACCGCAGCATGAGGGGTGTTGTTGTAGGACATGAAAAAATGAATGACTCAAAATACTTTTTTTGAAGGCAAAGATTAGAAGGCTTTATTTGTTTATTTCTTACTACCTTTCTTAAGGTGCTCCAATACAGACTTACCATGATTGGTGAATAGAAACAACACCTCTCTAATCCCATTGGTTAAACTAGAGAAACAGAACTAGAAAGGTAAACATCCTGTAGAGAAAATTGTTTTGAAAACAAATCAGTTGCTTATCAATATTGTTTTGAGAAGAAGCTTTCTCAAGATATTTTTCCCTTGGGAAAAAGTTAACAACTGCTAGCAGGCTAAAATCTCTCAGACTCAGAAATATCAGGCTCACATCTCACCCTTTTCTTTAAAAAAAAAGAAAAAAAAGAAAAGGAAGGAAAAGCAACACTTGTTCCCCTTTCTGCAGGGCTCTGGCAGAAAACAAACAAGTGCAGCTCAAAAGGTTCCTTTAGGAAACCATCAAACAGAACCTCAATTGGGTACTGACTTGGTCTGGTCAGAGAGATTTTTAGCACAAGCCACTAAGGTAGAACCCAAGAAGAGCAAAATGTTTAGTGCCTGCTTGTAGAGGGACCATCCAAGTGATCACCCGCATCTTCTGCATCTGCGTCATCACTCAAAGGTTCATCCACTTGATGCCTTTTGTTCTGGTCACGGTTTGAATGTTGCTGGCTGGCCCGATTCTGCCTTTGTGGTCTCAGGTCAGGACGAACACACTTCGCAGGTACCCAGCGTACGCCAGTGTCTGTGGAGACACAGCATACCCACGACCCGAAGCAACAAACTCATAGGGACCTTCCCATTGCTTGGTGGTTAAATTTCGCACCCAAACCATTGCTCAAGGCTGATGTGTCTCGCCCGAAGCCTGCAACGAAAGGTGATGGTTCAAAACAACAGGATTATTTGAGTTCTATGGCACCAAAAGGTGATTGATGGTGTATAAAGCTTTTGCCAATCGACTGTGTGGGGTTTCACCCTGCAGAGGGGTATTTTTATTATTAATAAATGGCATTAGCACAGTTTTTCCAGGTTTGTATACCTACATTGCATTGTTTTGTTAAAACTACATTTACCATTAAATGTAAATAATACCCTTTTTAAAAAAATTGAGCTTTAAAAAAGTGAATTATTCCTCCAACTCATAATCTCTACTTTGTAACCCAACAAGAAGTAGGGCTTAGATGTTTGCTTTAAGAATGAATACAGGATATCTACAGATCAATTTTTCATGGCTGTAATTGGCTCTGATTCAGTCTGAAGCAGAAATCTTCAAAGACTTCAGTTGCTCTCAGTGTAATAGTTAAATGCAATTATTTTACATTAGATGCAAGCTGCCAAGTTCACTCTTAAGAGGCTGTGTATGTCCCAAATAAAAGTTGCTAAAAGAACCCTTTCCTCTCTGCTGCTGCACTGTTCTGAGATTTTCCAAATGAACCAATACACTACAAAAGGTTGTTGAGTCAGTGTTGGCACATGTAGCCCAGTTCACCCAAAAGGCAGTAGATTAATTCTTAGAATTCTAGTCAGAAGTCAAAAACAGCTGAAGACGACTTCAGCTTTGAAACTCATTATTAATGATCTTTGAACCAACCGTCCATAGTGACGAGGGTTTCCCAGTCTCATCCACTGCTACAGCTGTTGCAAACAAAAGGAACAATAGCTGACTTGAGCTGCATTCTTTTACACAGAGCCTGCAGTGGAGTTGCTGCTCTGCCATCACTTGTAAAATAACTTTGAGCACCATCAAAAGTGATCAATGGCATGAATACAGAGTAATAAAAAGAAAGAAAGAAGAAGCAGTACAAACCCTCATCCATTTTACAACAATCTAACATTTCTGACTCCCAGGGATCAATTCTTTGTCGTCACATTAACACAGGATAACATGTATCAGCTAACTCATTTCCAGTTTTCTGCTATTAAAACCCAGTATGCTTCCTTGGAATCTATTAGTAAATCTGGCTTCAGTGAGCCAAAAAGGCTCAATTGAAAAATTTTACTGGAATTAGATTTTTGAGACTGTGGGGCATAAGGTATTCTCTTCCTCTTGAATTCCCAGTTTAATTACATTATACTAGGCATGCTGACAACAGAAAACACATCTTTTCAATAAACACTTTTAATCCATACAAAAAAGAGTAGCTGCGGAGAGCTCTGTGGGGCCATAACCTTTTCCAAAGTCTTTTAAGGTTACTCCTGTTCATTAGAAAAAACCACACATGAATAATTAAGGAAAAATGAGAAGAGAATCTAGCTTTCCTGTATCCTCACTGAACATACCAATGCTTTTTGTTGGCGGTAGTAACCACTGCCTACTGCAATGGATATTTTAGAAATCTGAGTATGTACTTCTGTCATTTGTTGAGTCAGACAGCCAGAATAGATTTTTGAGCTTCGTTTTGACAAACACTAAACTAACTTCATCAGTTTGTCAGGCAACTATACTTATTCCGTCTTATTTAGGCTGATTTTCATCAGGAGAGCTCTCTGTCCTTTGCAAAAATGAGAAAGCAAATCATCAAGAGCAAAAATGAATGTAGAAGATGGAAATTGGTTTTTTCCTCTTTAAGCAGGGGCATTAGACATTAGGACTGGAGTAGGGAAATACAGATTATTACATCTCCTCCGTACTACTGTCAGACTTACTGTTGAGTGCAGGGGACAAGGATCCTTCCTCTTTTTGAGTAGCAAATTGACTTAATTGAAGCTCCACTGAGGCAGACCAGAGCAACTCAATTTAGCAAATTTTTCACTCAGAAGGTGGAATATATTGCCCCGAACTATTTCTTTTGCTTGCAAAAGGGCTAAATTTGCTAGATTATGCTATCAGAAATCTGTGGTGTAGAAGCTGTTGCAGAAGAGTAGTAGTTGCTAATGCAAGTTAGGCTGAGTTTTCAGGTCCTTTACACCTGGAGAACGGAAAGATGAATCTGTGACACCAACAGGCAGCAGCATGAGGTGCAACACTTCAGTACCACAAGGGAGAAAGTGACTTTCAGCAGTCATCCTGATGCATTCAAGTTTTCTATAAAATTTCTAGACACATCAGTTTCTGCTTCTGCACAAGCCTCGAAATATGATTCAGCCTTTACAGATGATGACATGTTCCAGTCTAGTTCATTCTCAATTCATTTGGGGTTTGCTAAATTAAGTTTTCCCTCTGCAGCCCCTTCAGAGCTCAGTTCAGGAAGATTCTTCCGCTGGTTTATCTTACAAAAGCAGAAGAAGCAGAAAGTGTGTCTATTGACCTGGCTGTTAGGCTTCATTTTATCGTCTCTCTGTTGCAGAGAGGAAATCCTTTACATTATATATTAATGGCAGAACAGCTAGTAATGTGAGACAGATAGGGACTTTTTTGTGTTGGTTTTTTTTTTCTTTTTTTTTTTTCTTTTTTAATAAGTATTTTAATCCTCAATCAAAACATTTTGTGTTGTAAGAGGGACCTGATTTTTCCCCAGTTCGAAGCAGGTTAAATCAGGGGATAAAATTATTATACACCGATTGAGAAGAGTGCCAATTAGATTGAAAAGAGACTTAATCACATATTTTTTGAAGAGGTAGTTCCCTTGATGTAACACCTGTGAAGGGAATCTCCTTTGCTCTTATTTTCTCTTATGCTTATTCATATTTTTTCCTATTGGTTTAATATTAAGGTTTTAAAATCAAGTAATTTGAGATTTTTTTTCCTCTTCGGCTGAGTTCATATTTCATTAATACCTCCTCAATGACTAAGACTTTGCATGATTTACCCTCACTGAATGCTAGCTTAGACATGCTTAAAGCAGCAGACATTGCTTAAATGATGTACATTTAGTTTTGCCCTTTTTTGTCAGGTAGGAATATAGAATCCTTCCTTGACTTAGAGAGATGGATTAAAAATAGGTGCATCTTACTGTAATTCTGAAATAAAAGTCTGCTTTGCTGCAGGATACTAGAATACATATGAGAGAGCACTTTCTTGTAATAAAAGCTGGCAGCTGAGCTTTCATTACCTAGTCACAAAAATGCGTCTGGACTGAGAGAAAGTCAGACACGTAGATGAAGAGAAGTTAAAAATCACTAGATCAGAGATAAAAAATTGAGGTAAAACTCTGACCAAGAGGTGACAAATGCCAAAGACAAGGAGAGTAAATTTCCCTGCCAAGGGATGTAACCCTGAATAACAAAGAATAACAAATGTTTTCTGTATGAGACTAATCATAAATTTATCTGTGTCAAAATGAATGAAAACATGTGCATCCAAGAGTCAGAGCTCCTACAGCTACACAATGGAGTTCTGCAGTGCCCAGGGGTAACTTTCAGGCCAATATTGCTTGAGGCTAAAATGAAATTAGCAGCATGGGCCTGATAGATCTCCTCCTGAAATAAAGTGGAAGCTTTCCATTCACATTTATGAGGGCTAGATTAGGTCTGATATTTATTTCTGAGATCCAGTACACTGACCATCCTTGATATTGCCCTTTTGGTACAAATCCAATTCATACCTGAGCTTTTAATTTAGAGATGATATAACTCCAAAAGCTACCATGAAAAAAGGGTTTCTACCCTTGCTTTTCTCTCCAGCCTCATGGGTCCTAGGTACAAATTGCTTAAAGTAATTCGGACATTAGTATTCTGTCTTTTTTGTCATTTTCTTTGTCAAATATTGTATAAATTTATTTTGCAAAGAGGTGCATAGTAATCAGTTTAAATATTGCACCTTTTAAGCTGAAGCACAGTGACTAATGTGGTTTAAGAAAAAATACCAGGGAGGTTGGGGATTAGAGGGAATGATTTTGGATTTATAAATACACATTTTAGCATGTAACTAGAAGTATCAGGCCACCCAACAGTTGTATTTTTTTTGCTGGATTTTTAAATCTAATTACTCATTAATATTAACACTGTTCTTGCTAAATGTTTCACAAATCATTAATGTTTATGAGGGGTGGTATTGTACAAAGACCCTGTGTGTATCACCTCTATTCACATGAATTAGCATTTTGCATACAATAATAGGCTCTTAACATCTATCCCAATGAACAGTGGAAAGGAAGCAGGTTGCAGCTCTTGATTTTAATGCTTTATTTTAAGGACTAGTAAAACATTTCTAATGTATTTTTAAAACTCATTAGTATTCTCCTCACAATCAGTGAAACAGTCTGTTGCTAATGTGGAATGAAGTGCTGTTTTACCTGTGAAAAAGATGTTATTGCTTTAAACAGGCTTGGCCAAATCAGCTTCTTAAATCTTAACTGTGCAAGGCAAAAGGCTGAAAGATATTTTATCACTGTCTGCAACAGGTGTGCTACTAGCCAATTTCGTTTGTGTTGAGCTGGCATTCAAGAATTATCTGCAATAATGGAAAGAGATTCTTACTTAATTTGTAGTCCAACTAATTGTTTCATGGTTTATGAGCTCAGCATTTTAACAAACAGGAACAAAGCCAAATTCTGTTCAGAAACTACCTGCTTGAAAATAGATACTATAAGGGCTTCAACATTCAGTTTTCCATTTAATTATAAACAGGACCATTATTTCTAATATCCCAATTAAACATTTTTCTGCCTTAAAATCTTGGGGTGGAAAAAAGTTGCAAAAATAATGTGTTGAAAACATTAGCAGCTAACTGCCTATCTTAGTGTGAAAATGTCTGCTTTCTACAAAGAGCTAGAGACAAGGTGATGCCTTTCAGGGGATCAGAACGGAGGTGTTCTTAAAATAAAATTGGGCCAGTTTCATTGACTTATTCACCCAAAGCCTTCAGTGATTGTTTCTAATATAATGTTGCAGTGTCTTTCATCTGCCAGTAAATGCTCTGCTGCATTCAATCACCATAATTCAGGTTGACTCAAATGCAGTTGCCAGATTCAGAACCTGGAACATCCTCTTGAAAGGCAGGGGTTTATTTTTCTTTCATTTTTAAATGCCATCCAAACAATGATGAGGGTAGTTACTTATCTTAAATTCTTGTCCCGAAGTGTGAGGGCATACACACTAACAAAGGGATCAGGAGATACAAATGTGATCAATAGAGAATGATCCACTTTTATCTGCCATGGAAAGTATGAACGTGAAAGAGGTTTCTAAATTTCTCTGGAAATGTCAGGATAACAAGAGGCCAAGGCACAGAAGTAAGGAAGGGGATGTGCAGTTATGACTGCCATTTGTAAAAGCCTTTAAGCAAAGCTGATGGTACAAGGAAAAGAGAGAATCTACAAGTGTAATTGCACTTTGTGATTCAGGGTTGACCCCCTGTGGAAAGAGAACATTCCTGATTCAGACCTTCTCCAAAACACAGGTAAATAAGACTATAAATATATTAGTGAGGATTACAACACGGGCTTGTGTCTCATACTTCCACCAAGTGAAAGCTCTTCAAAAGACAATAAATATAGATCTATTAGGGGAATCCTCTGTGGGAAAATAGTTACTGGGGCTGTTTAAAAGCTAAACACGAACCCCATATTTCAATATTGTAAAGGTGCTTAGGTTAATGACATTTAGAAGGAATATAGCTAATATTATTCCTTAGCTTAGGAAATTGAGACACAGATTATTTGCTTATTTGCATATAAATTACATTAAAAATTGTTTAATCAAGACTTTTGGCCCCACAGAACATGCAATTGGATTAAAGGGGGGTTTTGTGGGTTTGAGGTTTTTTTAACAAACAGGAAGAAGTCTCTGGGGGTTTTGTTGTAGTATTTGTTTCTGGATGACAACTTGGACTTCATTAGAAGTCTGAAGATTCAATATCAATAAGACACAAAGTGATGTGAATTATTAATTCAGGTCCTCTGTCTCAAGTTATTCACTTTGGATGTCTGTATCTTTCCATAAGCATCCCTTTAAGCCACACTAAGGTGGGTTAGCAAAACTGAGAATTAAAGGCAGACTTCCCTATGAGAGGATAAGAACACCTGACTGTGGAGATGGGTCCTTATTTAATAAGCTCACATTAAGCTCTAAAGGACTGCATGCACAAAATGGAATAAATGGGGCTCTCAGTTTGCCTTTTATCTGGGAGTTAGCCAGTGGCAATGGTGAATGCCTACATACATTTGTCTGGGGAGGGTGCAACACCTTTGCTCATCACTGCTGTATGCCTGTGTACCTGTTCAGCAGAGACACAGCAGTCTTGGAATCTATGCACATATCTTAACGTAGTTTGAGTGCATATAACATTTCCATTGGACCATGGTTTTATACTTTAAATTATTGCTTCAATCAAACTATTTGCCGTTTTGGTGTGTGGCTTTTAGAACATTGATACATGGTGGCGATAATGGATTCAAACAGATATATTGATATAGAAATAGAATCCTGTTACAGCTATTATGGCATGGATTTAAAAAAGCATGTAGCATCTTTCCCAACCATTATGAAAATTCAACAGTACATTTTCAAGCATAAGACTGCGTCCCCGAAATTGTGCAGTTAGTGCTTTGCAGCCTCTTGTGTATTTATCTATACAGCTCTCTTCCACTTGATTTCACATCACTTTCTAATCTATTCCTAGTGAATGTGCTTTCTTAGTCAAGTAATAGTCTGTGTTATTGTATACCAGTGTCTACTAGAGATGCAGAATAGAGCCACAGAGAACAACATAAAATTTCTTCCAATGCATTCCTACATCATTTATCTGCAGTAGAATTCCACATTGTAGTTACAAAGACCTCCCTGGGCAGTGGAGCAGCATTGCCCAAATCTGAACTCTTTTAGAAAACAAAAATAAATTTCTAGTAACTTTAATGATCCCAAACCTGGGGAAAAAAAGAAATTTCTCTAAAGGATTAAATAACTTGCATTTTTTATGTTAACTTCATACTTCTTTGTATTAGTCTCTGCAGTGGAACTGCAGAGAATTTCAAATGGCTCTTTGAAATGCATTTGAAACTATTTTTTATGCTGGCCCCTTGCTTGCATATTAGGTTTTAATGAAGGAAATATCTAAGTGTCCTCACCCTGATTAACTGTACCTAGTGTCAAGGGAACGTATTAAACTAAACACTGTAATGTTAGTAATGTTTTTTATAAGTTTAGCTTAGATAATTGTAAAAGAAACCCCAAAACCCTCATCTTGGACAGAAAGCCCTTTTATTCAGGTCTACTAAACGTGTTCAAGGCTTTTATAGCATTAGAATTATTTGTCAATTATTTAGTCAATTCTCACTCTTTTTAAATTAGAGCAGCTTTTCATGTATAGTTATCAAGTCCCTCTCTGACTTAGCACTTCAGACTTTTTTGCTTATACCATCAAAACAGGTATTTCAGATTGTTTGGAATATTGATCACTAACGAGATTTTTTTAATTTGCTCTTCATTTGTGTTCCCAAGGCTTTTTCTGTCTTTTTATTTTTGTTTGTTTGTTTTAATATTGTTTTCCTGTCCTTGACATTTTCACAATTTTCCAGTATGTTACTTTCAAGGAAAATGCAATAGGTATGGTCTTAACACAATGGAGTTTTTTTATTATTATTTTTTTTCAAATATTAACACTATACCATTTCAATTAGGCTAAACAGTCTACACAATAGATCCTTCCAAAACTATATCAAGCACTAGAGGGATTAATTCCATTAAACATACCCAAGTATAACAAGTATTAGCTTTTTCCTCATCTATAATAAAAAAGAATTGGTTTATGTAGACCAACATACAAACCTGACAAGTGTGTTTATGGAGACATTTACGTAGAAAACCACATTATTATTATTTCCAATAGGTTAAAAAATTGACCACACTTCAGCCTCCTTCTCCCTTTAGAAAAAATTCAATCACATTCACATAACATGAAGAAGAAAGAAATGCTTTAAAGAAATGCTTTAAGATTTGTGTTCTCCTTCACTCTCAAGGACTTTTTTTCCCCAAAGATAAAAGGTTCTATATAAAAGTAAGTTTGTTTGGACTCATTGGAAATAGATTTCCAGTCCTTAATGAAGTCTTGAGAGTAAGAAATTGCTAATAAATAGGTGATTTTTTTTTTAATTTCTTTCACTTTTGAGATACTCTGAAAACTTTTTGCAAGAAGAGTATCAAAAAAACCAAGTAAAACAAAATTATGCAAACTACCCATTCATTTATGTAACAGGGACTTCATTAGAACTAAAGAGAACTTTTTTTTTCCATTCTCACATCCTTCCACCACATTTACAGTTTCCTGAAAATGTGCACAAGCTACAGGCAAACCTTAAGTAGGTGTTGAGGTAACTAGAGATGGAAAAAGCTAATTCTGCAGCAAGTCTAGTACAACACTGGTGCACCTTTCTTTCTGCCATGTAAAAGACAAAGAGGTTGGGAAGATGCCATGAAAACTCTGAATTCAACAAGAAGCCTTCCTTCTTCTTCTGTTTTATCAAAACTCATTGTATTCACTGGCCAGCAAGAAACAAGGAAGGCAAAAGGAGAGAACAAAACAGGCACATCCCAGCATCTTCCTGATTCTAAGCATTGCCGAGACTTCAGTTGTGCTGCTTAAGATGAGGCTGCACTGCATTTNACAAACTGTGCGCTCTGAGAATCAGTCTTAAAGATACAGAACACAATATACAGAACAGACAATTAGGGATACAAGCATCATAAAGTCACTCTAGGACACCATAGCACCTCTTTTTCTTGTCTACAATAATTAATTAAATCACAGAAAACTTGCTGTGATTTAATAGAGAAGATTTTAATGTTTCAAGAAATTGATTGCTTTATATTTTGTGATCATGAAGAAGGTGTATGAATAACATTTGGAAGATACTGTGATTCTGAGAAGAAATGATAAGATTTTAATTACAAAATATTTTGCTTCCCTTTTATAATCTCAAAAAATATTTTCTGTGACTTATTCGCACAAACAGTGAAGGTGTATAGCTCAGTGCCAAACTAGGTACAATAAGAATACTTAAGGACTATAGGTTTTCAGCTTGCTGCAGACAGTCCAAAAGATTTTTAGTAACATGTTCAAACTTGATATTTGAAAATAAGTTTATTTCAATATGTTAGGATTTGAATTACAGCCTGCTAAATCTGACAGTGAGGTAGACTTCCTGAACACATATACAAAGATATTGCACCAATTTTTTGTTTCCTTCTTTTTCTTTTTTTCTTTCTTTTTTTTTTTTTTTTTTTTTTTTTTTTTTTTTTTTTTTTTTTGTTGTTTGTTTGTTTGTTTGTGGTTTTTGGGGTTTTTTCTCTTGGTTTGTTTTTTTTTTTAAATGATGTAATTTGTTAGTGGAAATATGGTTACTTTTGCACAGTGCTATGACATAAACACCCAGTGATTCCAGAGATGATTGATCTTGAGTAAAGTTTAATTTAAGTATGTATTGCATTAGCTGCTCTATTATTATTATTGGTTTTGTTGTTATTATTCCGTTCTATGTGTCTTTATTAATTGATTACATTCTCCACACATTTTTAATCAGTTACATTCAAATCTTCAGCATTCTAGACATGTAGTAATCATCCTGTCACCCTGTGAGGGTGACTGAGCCCCAAAACAGGTTGCTCAAGAGAGGTTGTGGAGTCTATCATTGGAGATATTCAAAATTCTCTCTGCACTGTCCTGGGCAACCTGCTCTAAGTGGCCCTGCTTGATCAGGTGGAGGACAAGGTGACCTCCAGGAGCCCATTCTGGACTTAGATTTGCTCAGGGGTTAACAACTAAAGTTTTTAAACCATTTGGTTTTTTAAAAGAGTTAAGGAATTTGAAGTTGTAGTGGTTTCAAGTTTGCCTATTTCTGTTTCCCGAAATTAGACACAACTTCATACTGTAAAAATCTACCAGTTAGACTAAAAACGTGGCCTTAAAGCAAACCTTCTTTGTCCGAGGTGGACTTCAAGTTATTTAGGATATTCAGTAAAATACTTGAGAATGAAAGGACCAGAAAAGAGCATTAATAAGCACATATCAAAAACATGCTTATGTACTAAGCAGAAATAATTCAAATAATTCGACATTAGTTTATATATTTGACCTGAGGGAATTATGAATGGATAGTGCACAATGAAAGAAGTTCAAGTTAGTTGATGGATTTCTGTATCAGTGCACTTCTTTCTCCCTTACATGCAGAAACTCTGTTGTGGTGAAAAATGGGGAAAGATGAGCAGAGTAGATACAGCACAGATTATAAAAGGGAGAAGAAAAATCACGAAGGCAAAGTAATTTACAGAAAGAGTCTTCACTATCACAAAGCAGCGGAGACACCGTATACCCACAATCACATTTTTGTAATAAATCTGGAGTTCCTCAGACTAGACTGACAAATTTTTACTGCTGCTATACAACACTAGAGTCATAGAATGGTTTGGGTTGGAAGGAACTTTAAAGATCATCTACCTCCATCCTCCATGCCTTGAGCAGGAACAATGGTCGCTGGACCAGGCTACTCGGAGCCCCATCCAACCTGGCCTTGAACACTTTAATGGTACCACTTAATGGTATTGCTAATTCTTGGGTTTAGTGTTGGTCTGGCAACAATTTCCAATGAAACAAAGAAGCGAAACACAACAACAACAACAACAAAAAGGTGGAAATGAGCCTTGGTTAAAGGTTATTAGGGACATGGGAGGATAACTGAGATGTTTTAAGGAAAATCACTTGGAGTGGTTGTTTCCTTTATCAGAGAAGGCAGAATAGCCAATGGAACTGAATACCAAAGTCTAAACTCATGACCTTTAAAGATATCATGAAAATGCATGTCCAGTAAATTGGACAATAAAGTAGCACCTATGAATTTCTGTATTTGGATAAATAAAATCTAAGTGCCCACTATATGAACAGATGGTCTAAAATTAAACAAATCACAGAAGGTGCTGAGTTGGAATTGACCCCACAAGGATCAAGGTCCTGGCCCTGGACAGGACACCCCAAGAGTCAGACCCTGTGTCCAAACACTTCATGAACTCAGGCTTGGTGCTGTGACTGCTTTCGCTGGGGAGCCTGTTCCAGTGCCCAACCACCCCCTGGGGAAGGACCTTTTACTGAAACCCAACATAAACCTCCCTTTGACACAACTTCATACTGTAAAAATCTACCAGTTAGACTACAAACATGGCCTAGAACACACTTCCTTTGTCCAAGGTGGACTTCAAGTTATTTAGGATATTCAGTAAAATACTTGAGAATGAAAGGACCAGAAAAGAGCATTAATAAGCACATATCAAAAACATGCTTATGTACTAAGAAAAATTATTTTAAATACCTGGTCTGTTAAACAAATTTTACTCATGACATTTTTCCCTTTTTTTCACAACCCCCCATGTAAATCACACTGTTCCAATGAAAACACACAGAAAAGCAACAGAGCAGTATCCTTGCTGGCATCTCATAATCCACTAACCGCAAGATTTTCTGCATTTTATCTGATAAGAACATGCATTCTCTTTCTTTTATTTTCAGCTTTACTAAGTCGAGTTTTTTAGAATAAAGAACATGGAATGAGAATTATGAAGAAAAGCTGATATTAGATTCTGAGCATTGTTGAATGTTTATACAATGTGACTTGCAGGCCAATACACAACTAATATTTCACAGTGAGGCAGAATGTAGAAGCTGTTTCATTTTTCTGTTTTATCTCCTGTTACGTTTCTGTTATTTCTTTTGTTTTCCAGCAGAAATAGTTTCTAGAAACACATTGTTGATGCACTAGACCAGAAATTTTTCCAATGAAATATACCCTCATCAGATAAATATTCATATGGTTCAATTGAAGCCAATTTCTGTTTGCTATATGTACAGCCCAAAATGAGCTTTCTTAGAAAATATTTAATTTAAAAACTAACAGTAGACATCTTAAAGTATAGGATTTATATGTAGTTTTAATATTCTCCTCCATCTGCCGCAATCGCATAAAAAAACCAATACCAAATATCCCTCTTTTTGCCTTTCTCATTTTTTCATTCAAGGATAGCTGAATAAGGAAACATGAAAATTTGACTAAAAATTTACAATTCTTTGGGCTACCATGTGAAGACATACAGAATTTTCCATCTGTCCTAACAGCTGGAGACTTAGTCAGATCCCTGGCAGGAACAGTAATATTTCCTTTCTAATTTTTTTTTTGTTTTGGTGGAAGATTGAGGAGGTCCATAATTTACCATGATTGCTTTAAGAAACGATGCTGTGTAATGAAACATTCTGGCATATTATTCTTTAAACATGGAAGGAATATGAGGTATGGAGGGCTAACTTTGCTTAATGAGAAATAGTATATAATGACAGATCTGAAAACTGCTCCGAGAAATCTTTCAGAAAAACAATATTATCATATTTTTATGCTAAATGTAAATGTATATAAGGAAATAAGTATATTGCTCTTCTCCTATGTTCATTTATGCCTTGATACAAACAAAAAGCACAGGAATTTAATTAACTCTGAGCTGGAAGCCAAATGCTCTTTTATGGGGCCAGGGGGTGAAAGATCAGGCCACAACCAATACAGAATTTCTGAAAAAATATATCACAATTGCCTTTGCTTTTTTACATTATAAATGTATAATCAAGTAATTAAAGCTTTCTTTCTATATTTCTATGGAATTATTTTATGTTTTCTCTTTTTCAAATTAAATAAGAAAGATGAAAAAGGCCACTTCTGAACACCGTGATAATTTGTACCTGAAGTTGCATACCCCTTTTCTGCACTTGGAGTTTCTACAACCTCTATTTCCTGAAATAATGTTGGCCAATCGTATAATTTTACCAAATTTACAAACATTTTTTATAGAGTAAATATTTAGTAATGTGAAGGAAGCCAAATCTTGCCTTTTGTAGTTTCCTTTCAGCACATATATTTGAGAGGCTATTTTGAAAATTAGCAACATAAATGTTTTATGGGAATTTTGAGAGAATAGGGGTTCCAACCATTCTCGAAGAAACAATCTGATGAATAAAGAAGCAGAGAAGAACTTTTTTCCAGAACTTAGAGCAGCATTGTTTTCAAGTTTATAAAAGCACTGGAATGTCTAAATGATCTATTGCTAGTCAGCATACTCTGTGTTACATACTTCTACTAAATATAGTTAAACATACTAATTAAAAAGCCAGGTCAGCGAGGGCAAAGTTTAATTACATTTCTACTACAGACCATTTATCTTACATTCACAAAATGATATCTTTTCTTTTTCTTCCTAAAATCTTGAGAATGTTATTTATCATATTTAAAAATGTATGGCAAATACAGGAAGGGTCATACTCCTTTGACAGGGAGAAAAGCTGACATGACAGGCAAGCAGCACTTTTTTCTTTTGCTTTCCTTGCTTACAAAAGGAGGAGATAAGCTTGTGTATATATACAAACTGAAGGCATATATATACACATGTACTTATTACCCTAAGAAGACAAATTTTTTTATCTCTAGTGCTTATGTAATAATATTTTTAGTAAAGAACATCTCTTTGTGACTATTTCTGAAAACATTCCATAATTTTTAAAAATTTTTCTTTGTAGTGTGAGTGAGGAAAAACCATTGTATCCATGGATTAAACATCAGAGATTTAGTATTTCCAGTCAGATTCCAGCCTAATTTCATTTAGAATACAACTTGAAGTATCTTTATGAAAAGATAATGCAGAAATACAAAAATGTATTTTACTATATTCTTAAGGAAAAAAAAAAGTGAAATATTTACCACATATGAACAAACTTAATGGTATTTCCCCAAACAAACATTTTCCCCTCAATACTGTTTGTTTCTCCTATTAGCAAAAATAAGCTCATATTTTTTGTAGAGAAAACCACTAAAACCACTGGTGTACACTGAATAACTAGGGTGTCATGGTGCTGAATTTAAGAGGACCACAGCCCTGATTTTTAATCATATATCTGTTCCCAGCATTGTATTTTACAAGGTGTATATGTAGTGCCAAACAGACATTTTAATCAGCCTAATTCTAATTAATTTAACCAGTCAGGAAAAATGTATTTCTTGCTTGCTGTTCCGTTCCATGTTGCTGATAGGAAGCACAACTAACACTCATAAATTCATTGATATTTTGTTTTGAAAAACAGCTCAATGTCTAACAGTAGAGAAAGTAAAAAGAAAAACATTTAGTATTTCATTCTATGCATTCTTTTGACTCTTTTCAGACTTTATTTAAGCCTTTTAACAATAAGCCCATATAATTGCATTTCAAGAAGCATTAGAACCAATGGAGTGGTTTTGCCCTTGGACATTGGGTGTCCTATAACTTCAAGGATCCAATGTTTGATTAAAAACCCAAAAAAACCAACAAATACATATCCCCCCCCAAAAAAACCAACAACAAAAAAAACCCCACCACAAAACCAAACCAAAATCCAAAGCGAGAAAACCTTTAAAAGAACAGCAAAGTCTGTATAGGCTTGCTTTGAAAAGTTTTCTTTATCTTATATACTTTTATAAAATTGGGGAAAGATGTGTTGTCATAAAAGAACCCAGAGATAATGGGTAAACAATCCAGCATGCCAAACTTTCATTGTTATAGAAAAGTTTATTCACAATAGTTTAAAATTTGTTAAAGTTTCTCCATTAAAAAACAAAAACAAATCATTAGGCATATACAACAGAGCAATGAATTAAAACCCCAGAAAAAGTCTTCTCTGACAGAGAGAAATCACATTTCATAGAGATTAAATGAATGCATTCACATGTCTTAACATTTACTTAATACTTTACCCTTGAAGTACAAATTTCAAGTTTTCAGTCAAGATAAGTTGTTACTTTCCCTATGTGCAGTCAGATAAATAATAACAAAGGATAAATCATTCAGCAAACAGATATTTTGCTGAAGATATAGAGCTGATTAAAGCTATTACTTCTATTTCCATACACCATGAGCTACAGTATGTTGTTCTTCTATACTTTTGGTAGCATAAACACTTGTGTGAGTAGTTCAGACAAAATCACGCAAAATGATCAAATTAGCTTTTTGGTAGAAAAACTTAGCTGGCTGGCTCCATGTAAATGAGGTTACAAACTGCTCCTGTGATGCTTCTCCCATCACAGCTGAAGCTGATGGGCATATGGATGGTGATAAAGACTTTAACTGAAGCAGCTGTTTGCAAAATGAGCACCTGTCAATGGCAAAAGGGTAGGTTCTCACCTTCATTATTTTGAAATGTGGAGAGACGTGGCTAAACATTTTCAGTGTGTAGTGAAAGCCAGAAATCTTTAAGTTCTACATTTGCCTCAGACTTGCAAACAGCGCCCCAGCTTTTTGACCTCATGCACAGACTCATGGTGGAATGAAGACGTTTAAAAGTAGACTGAGACATTAGTTCTATCACAGGTTTTATGTTTCCTGGTGTATTTGTATCACAAGTAACAATGTAGGATGAGGGAAGCCAAGTGCAAAAATATCACCAGACTTGGGATGTCCTTCAGCTTTTTATTCACTCATACTACAGGGCCCAATTCATTTTGCTGTCCTATCCCATTGTCCTCTGAAGCTGAACTTACAGCTTTCTCTCTGTGTTGGAAACAGATGTTCCAGGTACCTTGTTTCAGTCAGGTGACAATTCTGAGTCCATGAACTCTCCAGTGTAATTTACAGCCCCACAAAGTTAAAAAGGCCAAAGTGAACCCAAAGGAACACTAAGCTATGATGCTCTGTGCCATGGAGTCTTTTAGGTGCAAACTGATTGTGTTGCAGAGTAGGATAACAGGTAATTACAGAAGACAAACTTATTGAAAAACTTTCTTCACACAGAAACACAGCACTAGAATTTACCAGAAGATTCAAAATCTTCTGCCTTTTCATTAACAGGTAAAGGTCCAAGATTTAGTTTAAAAAAAAAAAAAGCACTTTTCAGCTTCCACTGAATTTTAAACTTAAGACAGTTGTAAATTTCAGCAATTATAGCAAAAGACAGCAAGAGAGCTCTCCTTCTCAGTCTTAGATAAACCTCCTCAGTAGATAACGAGGGTCTCAGACATAGATTTAAAGTTTAAGTGATATCAAATTCTACTTAAATAACACCTTAGAGAGGGCACTGCATGCTTTCTTGCCATAAGGGATAACAGATAAGGAAAGAAGAGACCTGAAGGCCTGAATCTGCTTCCATTCCTGGCCTTGCTACAAACTATCTGATTGATCACTGGTGAAACGCTTAAACATTCTAGAAAGTGGGGATAATCTGTTTTACCTCCGAAGAACTAGGAGAAGATAGGTTCTTGCATTCCTTAGGCTTTAAATTATGCCATACTGAAAGGTTTTTTTTATTATTATTTTTTTTTTGTGGGAAGGAATCCTTGCTTGTTTATAACCAGAGCAATTGAACATGAATGTCGCAGTAGGCATATGTAACAACTGGTACTTAGGCTTTAAGGTACAGCCATGCTTTTTTACACTCCCTATGTTACCAGTTTGTTACATGATGACCTGTGGCATCCACAAGAGCTGAGGCCAGAATAATATGTCTAAACATAGAGAACCTTTCTAATGGAATGTGGTCAAGTAATTGTGCCCAACAACATTATTTTTTTCAAAATTCGTTGCATATTTTTAATGACTACGTATCCCAATAGTCTCAGTTTTGTATCTTAGCAGCTTTAAAACAATGGCTGCTCCAAAACAGACTTCATTTTCTGCTCTCCTGGTTTCAATGCTAAGCCAGAGGGAAGACTGCCACCTAATGATCTGTAGGTAAGTGCAGGTTACAGCTGATGTCTTTTGGTTCCAAAGTTGTGCATCCTCCACTGCTTGTAGGCTTAATAGACATTCAGGGGTGGCCAGTTGCTTTTATGGTTGGTTGTATTTACAAACACAACTGTGGAGCTGCTTGAATTAAAAAAACAGAATGGGGAACAGTAATCAGCTTTCCATTTGGCTTTCTAACAATAAACAAGCTTGAAAGCATCTCAGCCTGCCTTTGAAAGGTTGTTAAGTGCAGCAGCCAGGCAAAGTTATCACGGGACAAAAAAACTGAAAAACCTGAAGCATCATAGTTTGCTTTGCTAAATTCATGGGAGTTAAGCAAGAAAATTATGACAGAAAGGAAGAGCACATGAATGACGAAAATATTACAATCTAATAGTAGGTTTATAAAGAAAACTTCTCCCATCACAAACCTGAGAATTACTTGGTGGAATGAAAAGATAAATACTTTCATGGTACATTTGAAAAATCACATGTAAATTGCAAAGTTGTATTCAGTAGGAGTCTTATTTCAATGTATTGAGACATTGCAGGGGGTGCCAATCACATTAATACATGCCTCGGGTGGTTGAACGTTCAAGCATCCCTTGCCTCCCATTGCACCAGAGGAATGTGTTAATGAGTCCATAGAACATAATCCTGTCATATTTTAATGCTATGTTAATTTAAATGGTTGAGGAACAAATCCTGGGGCTAGGAAGATCCATAGCATAGAGCCAAACGAAGCCAAGCATTTTGTCTTCATCCTCTGGTCACACAGACCTAGTTCTCATGAGTGAGAAATTTCTAAAGACACCTTGAGGGAGGGGGAGCTTCTGTGTAACTGCCTTACTCTCGGCTCCATTGTCCTCAGGGATCAGTGATAATAAGACTGCTCTACTGAGGATTATTTGGGGGTGGATTGAGCATGAATTTTTGGCAACCCTGCTGCTTCACAGAAAAGTTGAAGGATTTTTTTATATCTCCTCTTTGTTGTGTGTTCTTGGCTAACAATTCCAAGGGAAAAATGAGGAAAGAAGTATTAAAAGTCCTTTGCTGCTCAGCAGTTCAAATATGGCCTTTTAACAAATGTTACAACTCCTCTTTTCAAACTGTATTTTTTTTTAAATATCACAAGAATGAGAAGACCCATTCTGGCTTCAGCCTTCCCACAGATCTAGGGCAGGCATGACTGCTTAACTGGGCTAAGAATATCCGGAGTTACCCTGTGCTTGCTGAAGAGTGATAAGGATTTGGCTGAATCCTTTTCTTGTAAGCAGAGATTGCCGACTCAGGGCTTACCTGACATGGGGAATACTTGGTTCTACATTAGTCACATCAAATCCCTTCATTCTTTTGGGTGTACAAATAAGGATACTGGTGTGATCCCCCAGCCCTCCTCCTATATAGAAGCTCCCAAGGGAGTTGTAAGCAAATTCAGTGAACCATAAGAGGTCTCTCAATGAATTTCAGCTCCGTTTTATATATAGAGAGCCAAACATGGGAGTTTCTGAACAGCACACAGTAATTATGAAAAAATACCAGTGGAGTAGGTGCAAATCATATGATATGTCCTTAAGGACATGAAAGGAAAGTTTCAGCATTCTCAGGACTCCCAAAATCAGCTGGAAATTTAGATATCATAGAAATTTGAAGGTTCAGCAGCCTGAGAATGGAATGGAAACAAATATATCTATTCTAAATAAATACAACTAATGGGGAAGACCAAATTGCAAAAATTTTTGTCACTTTGTCTCAGTTATCATGCCACTTCTGCATTCAGTAAGTTGGAACAAGACCTTACAAACCATTTTCTGAAATAGGTAGACCTTGGGCTTTATTAGACATGATTCCTGTTAACTTTCTTTTTGACCAGGTGATCTAAGAAAGAATTGATAGACATTACAAGCAGATGACCTGTACCCTCACAACACCTCTGTCTCACAGTTCTGTTTCACCTGCTACTATCAGCTTCTCCCATTAAAAAAAAAAAAAAAAAAAAAAAAAAAAAAAAAAAAAAAAGTGCGCTTCCTCCTAAGAGTGTCCTTTCTACCACTAATTGGTGCAAAATCAGATTGGATGAATATGGCGAAAGAATGTTTATGTGTGTGTGTGTTTGCTTGTTCAGAGTCCCAACTATAAGGAAGAATTCCTAATTTATAAAAATTTCAGACATGAACTGGGAATTTCCTTAATTTCTTTTTCTAGCCCCCTTCTCCTGATGATAAGCACACCTCTTTTCCACAAGAGGCATTTTTCTCTGTTTTCTCCTGATTAACTCCTGAAGAGCCTCTCTACCTTAGGCTAAACTTGCTCCATTTACAGTCAAATTATAATTAACTAAGCTTTAAAAAAAATCAATTAATGACCAAATAGTTGTAACCACAAGAAAAAAAAGAAGAGTATTTGTAAAAGAAAAGGATATTGATTACAATTCAGAGATATCTTAAGCACTTTCAACCACTGCTTGGCAAAACAAATGAGCTACAACCTTAGCTTTGATGTCTTTTTGCTTCAGTGTCCATTAAATAGGAATTTTATTGGCAGACTATAGCTTAGTTAAGAATTTATTCATGCTATGTCGTGCTGTCCTTTTGGCAAGGAGAGAAATTTGGGGAAAGATTTTTCATTAAGTTGTTTTTTTTTTTTCTTTTGGTTTTAATGGACAAAGGTGACATTCCCCCTAAAAACTGATTTCTCTTATATTTACCTGTAAAAACATCAGAAAATATGGCTGCAGGAAAAAATTATATGTAGAAGTGTCAAAATTAATAATCTCAAATAATAAAATGCTTCAAAAATTGCTGCTTTCTTCACAATTAAACAATAGCCATAGATACCATTAGATACCATCTTATGGAGGTATAATCTCTGGTATCATTCCTTGTTTATATGTGTAGATTCTTATAAACCAATCACACCCTTAATGCCTGATAACATCAAGCAGTATTAATCTTTGAAGTTAAATAAATGTTATGGGTGCAAGCCAAAGTCCAGTCTGGAAAAGAGGGAAAAGAAAAAGTGACTTGATAAATATTCATTATTGTTGAAGCTTTCCAATTTTGTTCTCTTGAACAATCAAAAACTGCAGCACCTTGCCACTTAGAAGAGAGAAAGAAATTTAAGCTAGTTATGAGTGATTAAAAAAAATAGCTAATATGGAATAACCCTGAGGAAAAGCAATAGCTGTTAATTTTTTTATTTGGTCCTGGGAAGTAAGCATAAGAGATGCATAAGTCTTTCTCTAGTTCTGGGTCTATTTTCTATCCTCTCTGACAGAGTTAAATAGGTATTTAAAATCACTCATAAAAGTTAAAACAACTTAAGTTGCAAATTTAGAGGAAATGAGTTGAAGTCCCCAAGTCTCCATGCAAAGCCAGAAATATGTAATGTTTAATACCTACTTTCTGATGTAAACCATCCATTATGTGCTGTATCATCCTTGGCCACAGCTAGAAGAAGCCAGTGAAACTATATCAAACAGCTTGTTCTTGAAAAGAGAGTGACTTCAGTTTTTCCCCTCTGTTTGGAGATGCAGTATTCACTGAAAGAAAAAGTGACATTTTTTTTTACCTGAGTTTACTGATGATCACTGACCGAGCACAATAGATGCTGGAGTACATTTCAACAGTGAGTTTCCTTAGAAACTTTATTATAATCTTCACTGTATTCTCCTTTTTAAAGAAATAAATAGGCTCCTTCTATAAGGCTTTGATCATCATGTCAGATGTAAGCAGAGCATATAAGAAGGGATCTATTTGTGGGTTACAAAAAAAGTGCCTTTAGGTTTATTTTTAGAGCTGATGGCTATTATTCAAAATTCTGTAATTGCTCTTCAGGTGCTTAGAGATTTCAGGATGTTAGTACTGAGATCCTATTTTGAAAGCGTCATTGAGTGTCTGTATAAGTATGTTATTATAAAGCATCACAAAAACCCAACAAAAAAATATGTTTTTCTTTTTCTATGTTCCTAGGTATGTAAAAAGCCATTTCTGCAAGTGAGCAGGATTTTTTAGCAACCTCCTTGGAATTGCATTTACAGTCACAAAGATAGGGTAACTTTTAAAAAAAATAATCTGCATAAATTTTACTAAAATTTTACTTGCAAACAGTATTGTAACCATTGAAAAGTCACTCCTTTTTTTTTTTCTGAGCAATGTTGTACTTTTTAAATTTAGAAATTTACTTCTGCTTATTATTTTATATCTCCTTTAAATATTAATGACAGAAATAACCTCATGCAGACTTAGGCATCTGTCATATACCTTCTATTTCCAAGCTTTTAATCCACTTTCCTGTCTAGTTGAGAGAGTGAAATAGATCCTTCAAAGCTGAGATTCACTTAAGATGTCTACACCAGAATGAGCTGAATCATTCTAAACCAGCTTCTGTTTCTCCCCCATGCCTAAAAAGGTAGTCTGGAGCTCAGGGTGATGATGACACTGATGATGATGATGATGAGAGCCTAAAGTTATGGAAGATTAGTTCTGCCCTAATTACCACAGTTAGCATCACAAATTGCAGTGGCAGAAAATTTGTTTTAATTTGTTACAATACGTTGCAAAGTTGTCTCGGTATTGATTCAGACAAATCTTTGAGACCCAATTTAAGTATTCAATTTGTGATCCTCTGACAAAGATTAATGTTTTCACAGTCATTAAAGATATTCAGAACTCTATTAAAAACCAAAGACTAGCTTTAGAATGTTTTACTTATTCTCTTAAGGGATGGTCTTATATATTTTATATGTATGTATATATATATACATATATATGCTCTTGTGGTAACACCTAAAACTATTTCCATCATTTCTGATATCACTAAATCAGATTTTGATTTGTATAGGAGTTGAAGTTTGGTTTGCTTTGGTGTTTGGTTTTCAGGAGGTTTTTGGCTTTTTTCCAGTATTTGTCTGGGGATTTTACTAGAAGTATTTCCATTTTAAAAAATCATAAATATGCAGTCAGACATAAGCCACAGATCTAGAATAATCTGGCAGTTACATATTCGTCATTTATTTTAGTAGGATTTTTTAAATTTAATGTAAAGCCACACAAAATAAATATGTGAGAGATAGGCCATTGTGGGGAAGAACTGCATGGAAATGAAATAGGAGAGGAAACAAATTACATGAAAAAACCCTCTCTGTCTATAATCCTTCAATTAACTTTAAATCATTCACTGTTGTATCTATCTGTATCAGCAAGAAGATGCCCCTACTACACAGTGTAAAAATGTGTGTGATATAGTGTAAAAGTAGTGACCAGAGACAGTAAAATTATTGGAAATTTACAGTGTTCATTGACCCATGAATTCCAAACGCCCATCTCTTGAGAAATGCATTGCTTATTAACAGCTTGTAACACCAAACCCTAATAATACATGCAGTTATAAACGAGATGTGCATTTTTCCATATGTGATTTATGCACTATTTTTTTTTTAATGGGGTATTGCTAGTAAGTGTTTTCAGCCTGGTAGGAATTTTAATTTTCCATAAAATAACTTGATATAGAAAACATAACAACAAATAATTCAAAGACATTCTGCTTTTGAACACTAATATTTGAATTTGTCCTTCTTCCTGTCAGGTATTCAGAACAAAAAAATGTGAATTTTCAAAAGAAACCTGACCTGATTTATGATTTTGCTTGTTTTTCTCTGTATTTTCCCTATCTTCATAACATGGCTGGCAACTAAGGTTGGAATTTCCTAATTATCCTAATAGATTAGTGTTGAATTAACATTATCAGCTTCTTTTGCAATTTTTGCCCTTTGCTCAGCCTGGGTGTGCTCAGATAAGGATGTGATAGCAGTGGCAGTACTGTGACACGTTGGTTGTTGTGTGGAAGCGGATGAAGGAGAGGTGGGGCAGTTATCATTTCTTGTAGAGCAAATTTGTGCTTCTCAGTGGAATACCTAATTTTGAATTTTATTCCTCAAAAGATGAGGAGTCCAGATTCAATGCATTTCCACAAATCCATGATACCACATGGTCGCTGTCAGCAGCAAACCTGGATTTCTGAGGCTGTAATACGGCAAAGCAGGAAGCAAGGTTACAGCCACTTTATAGTACCCACAAGTCTGACGTTCCAGGCAACTGCTTACCAGCTAACAATTTTGTTTGAGATGTCCAAGCAATTTTGCATCCTCTGCAGTCATATTTATTTTCTGTAACTGCACATGGGCAAATTTAAACGAGTTTGGTTTGGTTTTTTTTTAGTGGTGAAATAACAATATACACACAGATATACATCAAGGTAACTAACCTGCTTTGATTCAAGCATCTCAGTAAATCACAGTGGATTCAAGCCCTACAGAATTTCAGGGAAGCCTTCCAGAAGTGCCTTTAAAAAATTCTAATGAAACTGTTCTGCATGCTAGTTTGCTGTTAAATATTCAACAATAATAAAATGTACTTTGCCTTTATGAAGAGCTACATAAGTATTAACTAACTAAACCTCATGACTCTTATATATAATGCAGATAAATGTATAATTTAATTTTACTCTTCTTAGGCAAATTAGCTACAAAAGTGAACAAGCCCTTTACTAAAGAATAAAAAGGACCTTGGCTTCCCTGATTTTCTTCACTTATCCCAGTGAAATCACAATTTCCCTACAGCTGTACTATAGAGAGGGAAAAACTAAAAATCCTCTTATGCACTGGTTTTAAAAAGTCATTATACAGGACAATAAAACCAGTACTAAAAATTTAGATTTTTTTTTTTTAATGTCAAGGCACGATTTTGTTGTCTGTATATTGCATACTTCACAATATGACAACACATTTGGATCCATGTTATAAACATACTGAGATCTGCCACTATAGGCTGTTCTGCACTGTGAAGAAGTATTTTCTGGGAGAATACACACTGTTCTGAGCACTCAGAAACAGCTGATTCTTTGAAAGCAGATTTGAAGACCCTGATTCTTTGAAAGGAACTGCCATCCAAACCAGTTGCTTGATGGCTGGAGAGTGACACTTTCCCCAATGCATGTGCTGAAGCAAGAACTTAAGCTGACCTCAATATATCTACCATTAAAAGTGGTGGGGGTTTTTTTTATTTTTAAAGTTTGACAAACTTCTATTTTCAAACATAATGGGTCTGCTTGTTTTTGTTGTTTTGTTCTGAAAAACAGGATTTCCTGTGAGTACTGACATCCAACACAGAACTATGCTACATTATGAATACATTTAAATTACATATAAGTAAAATACCTAAATATTTAACTATACGCTATGCCCTGGAGAGTGGACGTGAATTGTGAGTACCACATGGACCTCCTGTATTTGTAATCAGCCTAAATCACTGAGAGAAGCCTCCTCAAACCTTGATAAAGTCCAGTTACATGGACTGAAAGGTCTCAAAAAGTGGGGGGAATGGGTGGCAGATGCTGAGCTATATTATTTATATGCTGAAATATATTTCACAGGGACCATGTCACCACGACTGATTATGAATCCTGTTTGTTCCAGTTTTGTGATATAAAAGGAGCGCGGGAGTGTGTCAACAGGACAGATTTTACACACTGGAAATGAGAGAGCGAGAGCGCGACAGAGAGAGATCTTTCATCTTGTCAATGCCTCCTCATCAACATTCAGATCACATTGCCTTCATTTCAGACCTCGCCACTATCCTCTGCCTTCACTCTTTTTTCTTATTCTGATTCGTCTCTCCTCACCACTGAAAACAGAACTTTCTCCTTTGCTTTGACAGTTGTCTCTCTTCTTTCAGGAAATGCTACACCGTCACTGCTGATCTCATAAGGAACAGCTTGTTGGCCCGTTAGAGGAATCCTGGCCCTTGAAAAAATTGGCTTTTTTAAGATCAAGCAAGGCAAAACTACACGTTGAAATGGAAGTTACATTTCTTTTCCAGGTCCCTTGAACGAAGTTATACAGGAGTGTTCTTTTAAATCTTACTAATTGCTGATCCTTCATTTTTCATTGTCTGCAGCTTGCTTTCTGTGCTGTCACAGACCTTCTGTAACAATCATGCTAACATTGTAGCATTTATTTTTGCTGTTTATTTCAAGAGAATATTTAATGTATAAAAAATAAAGCCAGAGGATGAAAATGTTGGACGTGGGAAATTTGAATTTCACACCATGGATAACAGAAGTTTGGCAGAGTTGTTTACAGATCCACATCAGGGAAAGCTGGCACTCCTACTGAGCTGTGTGAGGCCTCACATTTGTTTGTGCTGTAAAGTTTCCCTGTAGCTACACAGCGTTTCAGGAGGGTACAACACTCCAACCGAGGCTCTCTTGTTCCTGTATAGACTTGAAGAAACATTCAGAGAGAAACACAACCCCCCACACAGCCATAATAAAACTAATTTCCTTTAACCCCTTTGCAACCAAAGATCCCTCCGTGCTGCCATCACCTACAAACACACTTTTTAGTCACTACAGATCTGAGGGGATGTTAGGAAAGTTTCTGTCCTGTGAAGAGATTTTTTAACTTTCCTCAAATACTAGAAGCTCTACTAGTAAGGTTACAGGTTGTAAGCCATGCTATAAATTGATTAAAAAAAAAAAGTAAAAGTGAGTGGGCTTGTACCATTTTGAAAGGAGTGGTATAATTAATATGGCTCAATAGCTTTATTAACAGTGCCTCACAGGCAGAAGAGAAATTGAGCCTGAATTTCCTGCTTTTTCAGGATCTCTCACCTTTCTTCCTATTGCATTCATAATGTCTGCTTACTTAATACCTGTAACATGAACATTGAATAAATTCAGGAATTCTTACCTGGTAGCAGTTTTTTACTCCCTTTCTATGTAGAAGTAAACACCAATGGAAAATGAAATTTCTGTACAGTAACCCAGGCAAGTGACATTCCTTGTCATTTTTTTCCGGGTTCTGCGTTGCATTAAGCATGCATAAAATGCATTAACTCTTTCAATAATGCAAAATTTTCAAGTTCCATATACCTTAAAAAAACAAACAAACAAACAAAAAAGCCAAAGAAAAAACCCCCAACATATCCATGGAGTTTCAGCACAAAGACCCGGCTAACCCAATGTGTCATCTCTAGAAAAGGAAACCTAGGCAAAGGGTGAAAGAAACCAGTGAAGCAGACTGTCTTTCTCTGGTGTGTCCTTCTGCCTTGGCTGCACACAGTTCAGGCATTTTCTGGCTGGGAAGTTGTAGTCAGATTATTGTTTAATACAAAAGAGAGGCCTCTCCAACAAGAATGTATTTAATCTTTCATAACTGATTTATACTTTGGCCTTCAACATGTCCTGAGGCAATGAATGAATTATGCAATTTACTGATTTGTTATGCATCTCTTTTGAAAATGTCATAGCAGAATTTCACTGGCTACCTCCTCATTCTTCTGTACTGAAAACATTGGTCCTTACACTCTAATTTTACAGATCTCACATATTTCTCTTTGTATCATCTTTTGCAAACCAAATAGGCCTACTCTGTTCACTCATCCTCCATTTCTCTGAGCAAACATGTTCTATTTGACTATTCCCTTGCTAGTTACTTTGCTTGATACTAATTACCAATTAACACATTTTTTTGAGACAGGGTGGCCCAATCGTGTCATATTACAGAAAAAAGTTCACCATGGATTTATACTGTGGTATAATGTTTCTTTTCAGTTTTGTTTTAATTTCTTGTCCCAATCATTCTTGCTGTTTTGATTGATTGTTGGAAATTGTTTAATATTAATCTGACATTTTTGAGAAACTTTGGTAGTGATATTGATAGTTTCCGTTGTGAGTACTACAAGATTTTTGTGAAACCCCCCTCACTTTTTGGTTTTGTGAAACCAAAAATACTTTAAACTATGGTTGTAATAATCATTTTAACACCCTTAGATGCTAAAACATCTCATGTGTTCTAGAACAATATCTATAAATTGACTATTTTTCTACTTGTTACTGCTCTATTGATTGGGGGTTTTTTCTGCTAATTCTCATCCTACTGAATCATCCGCTTTACCAATGATGGCAAACTTCATCTTCTAATGAGTTTGAAAATATTTTTTTCTCTATGTTATATGCTGTTAGTCGGTTGATTCTCAACATTTTTGTCAGGGCTGAGTTGCTACAGCTTTACTTTTAATTTACTATATATAATTTCCAATTATTTGGCTGTGATTTTCATGTTGGAAAGAAGGGGGTTTTTTCATCTCTAGAAGTCCCTTTACTGTTTGTCAGGATCAAGCTAGGCCTTCTATAAGGATCTGATGTGTTCTTTCACCAAGCCTGTAACATGATGTCTTTGAACAGCACCCTTTGCACCAACTAATATTTTACCATTTGGAGTGTATTTTTTTAAAGTTAATTTTAACTAACTTCCATTATATTTATGTACTGCCCTCCTTTACGGTAAAACAATTTTTCAGTAAGAGAAGGTGAGATTGTTTTGATATCTCTTTGGAGGGATCTGACGAGATTTGCTTCAGGAATTTGCATACTTCACAAAGTTTACTGTACAGTGGGACTTAAATAATTGGCTCTTGAAATGGATCTTGTGCACTGTTAAAAAGTAAAGAGCTGCTTCTCTTCTTTTGAGTTCTTCACTTACTTGTTCTAAAGAGTAACTGTTTATTATGTCCTAAACTTTAATCACCATATTCCACCATAACAGCCAAGCTGAGGTTTTGTATCACTATCATCTTTAATTTTTTTTTTTTTTGCTTGCCTTCATAGTCTTTCTAATCTCCTTTACAGTCATTGTCCCCATCTTAGATAGGGGGTCCATAATACACCTGTACACATTCTTCTCACACAGGTTTTGCAATCAAGACCTGTCATACATGTAATAAAGGTGTTGCTTTTTCCCCTCAACTCTGCATGTCTTGTCCCTGCCTGCCCTCAGTAAGTTATTCCCACATGTGCAGCCCAGGTCTATATGTAGAAGTCTAGATCTTCCCATGGCAGCCAAATAGCCAAATGAAGCTACAAAAAATATTGACTGCAGATGACACTAATCACTTATATTAATAACCGGGACAAACCTTTGCAGCTGCTAAATTGATGCATTGGTAAGCACAAAATCAAATCCCTTGCTATGTGCATGTGTATGTGTATAGTGGGGAGGCAGAAAATTAACAACACTGAATAATAAACATTTTTTAGGTTGAATAATTTTGACACATATAGCTTTCCATGTAATTGATTCGTGAGCTCTGTGAGGTAGATAATTCACACATCTTTGGTTTTAGCAATCTCTTATTCTGCTTCATAACTTTCCAAAGGATATTTTTACTCAGGAACATTGAACCAGTTAAACTTTAGTCTGTTCCTGTCAAAGTGGTTTACATCTACACGGGCAGTTTCTGGATTTGATTTTTTTTTTGTTAGTCATGCTCTTTGATATATGAAATTTTAGTACTTAATGTACATCAGGGTGAAAGTAGCCGTAGTTCTTTGGGAACTTGCTCATATGGAGCTGCACCTGAGTGAGCACCTTACTGCTCCTGGCAGTCCCATCACTCCCCTGGTCTGCATGTCTCCACATTTTGGTTGGTCAACCTGCACCAAGGCTGCAGAAGTAATTTCAGTGGTGAGGGAGTGAATGCTTCAACAGATGACTCTGCAGTCAAAGGAAAAAAATTGTATTATTCACCCATCAATGGGTGAATAATAGCCATGCTAGCCAAATACACCCCCTTCATGCAAACACGACTGATACCACATCCCAGAGTGAGAATGGGCAGGTGCTGACAGACATCCAGGAGTGCACAGAAATGGTGTGTATTAAATTGTGTATAATATCCACATGGATGGATCAGATGGGGTGTCACAGTAGGACACAAAATACATTGGCTCCATATGGTTGTCAGAAGAGAAAGAAGGCTTTATTTACAATTCCAACAGTTTCTTTTATAACACGCTGCACTAAAAAGGTCTATTATTGATCCATGGGACAGACACTGCTCTCCACTGGTTAAGTAATAGGAAACAACAGCTGGAGACAGTTGTTATGGGAAAGGGAATGCTGTTTACTGAACCTGTTCTGAGAAACGGAGAGAGATGTTTTGAAAAAGGAAACTGTTGACAGCTTTCCCTTGGGAAAGGAGCTAGCAATGGTTAGCAAGCTAAAATTTAGTCTCAGAAATATCAAGCCCACAATGGAGCTGCTGGGGAAGGTCCCTGAAAACTGGTCCAGCCACTGCCAGCCATGGAGACCATGGAAATATTCCCTTCCTGCTGAGAGAAGCTTCCAGCAACAGAAGGGTTCAGTGGCTGGAGTGGGCCGGTGTGGAGGTGCTGGGCAGTGTGTTGGCAGGGGAGCAGCACAGCAGGGAGGGAGCAGCAGCTCATGGGAGCTGCTCTTCTGGCACATTTTCCACCTTCTGGCAATTTTTAGAATGAAAAAAAAAAGAAAAAGATGAATAGAAAGACTAAAAGTTTTTCACAAAGCAACTGGATGACTCAACAAAGTTTTTCTTGTGGTCTTGCTTGTTCCTCTAAGGTTTGGGTGTTGGGTTGTTTGTGGGCTTTTTCAGGTCAATTTGTCTCTTAATTTCTAAGACTTTTCACATTCCTGAGCAGCCTTTTCTCAGGATGAAAAGTGAAAATCCCTGTACTGGCAGCTGTCAGAAGTTGGGAGGGGCATTGCATGAGAATTGCTTTTAATTGTCAGCAGCCTTGCCTTTTTCACCTGCAGCCATCCAGCCCTGGCCGCTGCTGGGACACATCACTGGCTAAAGGGCTACTCTGATAACTTGAGCCACTTGTTCTCATTCAACTTTTTTCCAAATAATGCTTGTATTTAAAATCTCCAATTTATGATCTTTGGTTAGACAACAGTAGTGCAAGACTGCTGTAACACCTACTGAAGCAATAGGAGTCTTTCTATAGACTTTATAGGAATTGGATGAGATTTATATTACTGAATACTTTAAAACTAAACAGACCTGCCAAGGAAAATAATCCCTTATTGCTGCCTTCTGTTAGTTCCTTGAGGAAAAAATAAAACTCTGAACTGAAACATACAGAATTCTTTTAATGCATGAATACACCCCATCATTTTAGTTTTCTCATCTTGTGATAGAGCACTGTTTAATTAAATAGATGAGGTATATGTTCTAAGCAGCTTATGGATGGGTATTATCTTCATTTGAGATACTCTAATGAAAGACTAGGGGCACAGCAAGTAACCACTTATTCTACAAAATTAAAAATGGGCAAGAGATGAACATTTAATTATCTTGACATTATCCTTTGCTATATTAGGTTAAAGCAATAAGTTGAAGAACAACAAAGCTAATATATAGGTATAGGTATATGTATATACATATGTATGTAAATTCTGGGTTTTTTTAATCATTAAAAATCAATGAAATGCATGTGTTAAAGTAGTAAGAAGACATTTAGCTTTTATGCAATGCCACTTTTCATCCATAGGTTCTGTAATGCTCAGCTCAGGCCATCTACAACTGATGAGTACCTGACACAGAAGGTTTGTCTCAGCAGCGAGGCCCTGGCAGAGCTGGGTACCAGAGAGCCTGAGCTGTCTGACACGCTCTGCACAAAGCTGCCAAATTACTCACACAGAAATGGTATCAACAAGAAAAGCACAATACAACTGTAGCATTTGGGACAGCACAGCTCAGCAGTGAGCACAGCTTATACTTATGGAAAGGTGTATGTGCCTGTGGTGGGTTGACACTGTCTGGAAGCCACCCACCCACCAAAGCCCCTCCACTGACCTTGGTGCCTGCAGGGCTGCTCCTCTCATAGGTTCTCATCCTGCTCTTCTCTGGCTGTGTAACAACTGCACAGTAATTTTTTTTCCCCTTCTCAAATATGCTATCACAGAGGTGTTCCCACCACTGCTGATGGGCTCAGCCTTGGCCAGCAGCGGGTCCATCCTGGAGCTGGCTGGCATTGGCTCTGCTGGACATGGAGGAAGCTTCCGGCAGCTTCTCACACAAGCTACCCCTGTAGCTCTTTCCCCTGTTACCAAAATCTGGCCATGCAAACCCAACAGTGGTTCAGGAAAAAAAACCCGTAATTGCAATTAAAACTATAAACAAGAAATTTTTATGATTAAATCTCTTCATTATGAGATGAGTATTATTCTCTGACTAGGTAGGTACTTGTTAGAGCCAGGCTCCTCTCTACTGGGAATTGTTTTCGAAATTTTCACATGACACAGATTTAGGGATTATTCTTTTTAATATATCTTCTTTCTTGAATACTCTTGCTTAAACTTATGAAAAGGATGTAATATGTAAGGTACAATATATAAAGCACTCAACAAATAAAACGTAATTATATATAACATAAAATATACAAAATTTTAAACATACGAAATACACAAGAACTCAAGAACTGAGATGTTAATCATATAGTAGATTCCAGGTTTTACTTTGTTCTCTCTGAAGCATTCAAAGCTACTTAGTCTGCCAGAAGTGGACAAAAAAGGAACCTGTTTCTAATAAGATCAATGCAACTGTGTTTTGAAAAGGGGAAAAGAAAAGAAAACAGCTAGACGAAATGCTGACCTTTTTTCTTTACTGAAACTGATTGAGAATGCAGTTTCCAGGAACAAAGGGTTCAGATGTAGATTTTTACATGAGCAGGGGTATTTTTAGTGGGGGAGTGAAGGCATATTTGGAAATTCTGATTTCATTAGTTTTTAAATCTAAAAATCTATGCTTGTTTTCCATGCTGTCAGATTCATATCATGTTATAGTTTTATTGTATATGCACACTCAACAAGACAATGTGCAAGTGCTAGTGCTTTGTGTTACCCTGTTTCTCCCACTGCATTTTCTAAAAAGTGGAAAATAAATACACAAATGGAAACAGTATTTACTACCTAAAATCCACAGGCAGGTAGCAAGAAGTCAAGACCTGTCAGTTTTTGGACCCTCTGGACAGATTTGCAGGCAGGGTAAGCATAAGGCCATGAAGTTTTGTAGAACCCCTGGCATGTAAGGGATGGTATCAGCTGTTGGGCAATACCCATTCAAACAGATTGGATTTACTAACCAAGAGCATTCTGCATGATGGTAACATTCTTCAGACCCATATACTCTGTCAGCCCTTTAATTTTAGGTAGATATTACTTTTAGAAAAGGAAGCTTCCTTTGCACTATTTCCCTTTCCATAATACACATTAAATGTGATGATCCTTTTAAAGACACACACTGAGGTATATAGGATAATGTGCTTTGTGCCTCTTGCTTTTCTCAAGGGACACAAGGCATCAAGATCACACACATGGTTCAGGTACAAGATACACTACTCATTCATATTAAGCATTTCAGCATGCACTGAATGCCATGGAATTAAAACAATGCTAACAAAACAGACAAGATTATGCTTTTCTCTTTGGCGAAATATCTTGAAAACACAAGTCATGATGACAACAAAGGAGATGCCCTTCTATATTATAAAAACCATACTTATTAAGGGGAGAATGAAGCCAATTAGAGATTAGGTATGTGGCTGAGAAAAAAATAAATTTAAAATCTCTTATGCTTGTGTCCAGACAACTGCATTGTTATTCATAGCAATTCAGTAACTGAGAAATGAACCGAATCTAGTTTCTTTAACCCTGGGATAAATTTAACTCAAGAACACAGGTGGTTTGTATTCTGCACGTGTGAATGGTCTACAGCTTTTCTGCGTTATTCGTCTGGTTTCAGCCATTTTAGCAATTCCATTGTATTTTGTTCACAGCTTTTGGCTTCCACCCTTTTTCATTTTCCGTTTCTTCTGCCAGAAACTTAAGCAGCCTCTCTGGGAACTTATATAGCTCCCATGACCACTGTGTAAGAACACTTAACAAACATTAATGCCTTTTTATCTTCACTGCACCCTTATGAATAAGAACAGTGTTAATTCACATTACATAGAGAAGGAACAAAAGGACGGAGACATTAAATGACTTGGCTATCAGTGGAAGAGAAATACGTAAAGCATCAGGAACTGAAGGCAAATAGTTAGGGTTAGCCCCAAGCACTTGCTTCCTACTCTCTGCCCTTTGCAGACTATGAGCAGCCTCAAGCATCTGTCAAGGCACAAGGAAAACTCTTGGAATTCCCGTAATGGAAGTGCCTGTGCTGGGTGTCTGGAAGTGCCTGTGCTGGGAGCTGTCACATCTTCATGGTGAGAAAGCAGCTCTCCCAAAGGATAATGGTGAGAAGCAAAGTTGGGAACCCCTCTGTCTTTCACTCTGTCAAACCGCTAGGATGCCTGGGCTTCTAAATCAAGCTCCCAAACCTGCTCTCTAAAGTATATGGTATGAGTCATTTAGCTAATATAAAATGCCCTATACTGATCCACAAAGAGAATCCCATAAAGTTTTTCATGTCTCTTTTACCTGCCCACATATACATGTCATAATAGTATCTGAATGCCTGGTTTAACCAGTCACATTAATTCTTTTGTCTTAACTTTGGATTTTGACTACTGGTTGCTGTAGTCATTTCTACTTTCATCTATTTTTTTATCGGACATGAAGAATGCCATTCTGTTTTAAGACGAGGTGGGGTGGGGTTTGAGCAAGTTCCACAAATTCTGCAGCAGCTCCCACCCCTCCTGCAGCCCACTGACTTTGCATGGCACGTTATCTGCCTATCGATAACCCTTTATCATGTTCTGCAATAAAATCACATTCCCCCACGGGCTGCTTTTATTCTTTTCTCCCTTCTCTTGTAAGATATTGGGGGTTTAATAACTGTAGCAGTTTGGATTCCTCTCTGTGGCCCTATGCGAAGCCAGGATGGATTAAGAGGTAAGTGAATGTTGCCTAGTCTCTTTGTCCTCGTTTTGGAGAGCGTTATTTACGATGATATAAACAGGTATGTAACTGTACACATCTATCTCACATTGCTCAGCTCTTTCCTGCTCCTCCACTCTCCCACCCCGTACAATGGGTTGCAAGAGTTCAAAATGCCTCTGATCCAACCCCTTACCGATGCACAAGCAACTCTATCTCTTCCCTTGTGTGTGCACCTGGAGGGTAAATGCAAGGGAAGAAGGGGTGCCTACTCCCCTGAACCTCTGTGCAGGAATGGGAACAAATGTATTGAGGGGAGTGTCAGGATTTGAGTTACGTTTTATAGAACATTTGTTTAGTATAACAAACATCTGCAAATGACTATTTATTTCATGAAGTAATTAACATTCCTAATTAGATGCACCTTGCAGCTGCTGTTAATCTTAATTGGCAATAATGCAGTTACATTTTGATACATA
The DNA here is from genome assembly GCA_013397315.1 of Donacobius atricapilla. NCBI lineage: Eukaryota > Metazoa > Chordata > Aves > Passeriformes > Mimidae > Donacobius > Donacobius atricapilla. Next base: position 470,220 of record WBMY01012615.1, on the reverse strand, counting down.
TCTTCAGAAGAGTTACAGAAGAGAAGGGGGGGAAAAAAAATAAAGACAAAAATCTGAAGGGAAGGAAATAAAACTGTTCCCACACAGTTCAGAGAGTTCGCACAAAGAAGATCCCATGGCAACAGCGAGGCCCACAGTTTGCCTTATAAAAATCCAAGAATAGATAATGTATCATCTCTCCTAAAACACTTCGCTCGGGAAACCGGAGGGGAAGGGTGTGGG
>WBMY01012615.1:397858-469753 GCA_013397315.1 Donacobius atricapilla | reverse complement strand
GCCGCCCCCCCTCGCCGCACCTGGATGGTACCTCCCGCCGGCGACGCGGGCACTTTCTGAACTGGGAAGGAAGGGGCGACTCGGGGGGTGGGGGGCGCCGAAGTCTGTATGGAATTACCTGCGCCCGCGGCGGAGCTGGCAGCGGTGGATGGATGGGCGCCGCGTCCGCGGCACTCGCGGCCAGCTGAGCCCCAGGAGTAAACACGGGGCTTCTCCGGCCGAGTGCGCAGTGTGGTGACCGCCTCGCTGACTGATCGCACCGGAGGAATATTTCGGGAGACTCCTGTGGGTAAGGTCATTTTATCCAGGCAAAAGCCCGGCATTGTTAAACTTGGTGGCGGGTGACTGAAATGGGCACTTTCGGGATTGCTGCATTACCCTGATGCGAGGGGCTCCAGCCGCTATTGGCAGTTGAGTGGAATAACTGCAGTAGGTCCTCTGGTGAGTGATTTTTGCGATAAATTAAAAAATATTAATAATAATAAAAAAATCTCATCCCTCTGTATTCATGCATCCTCTGGATTTGGGAGAGTACTGTAAGAGCACGGAGCCTTAAATTTTCCCTCTTTTTATTTTTTATTTCCCTGGTTGTAATATATATGACTGGAAAGGGTATGTGACAGCAAAGAAGCCCTCTGTGATGGAATCTAATTAATATGAGATCGGATCCCATCCTCTGGTTAAATAGATGTTTCCAACTCTGTGCAGCGTTCTGCTGCATTTCATAACTGCAATGGAGGTAGAGAAAATCTGCTTTCCAAGTTGTTAAACTTTAAGGTGGTGTTCCTTATTGATTGTGGTACAGTGCACTGGTGCTAAAAGGGTTAAATGCCATTGGTAATTTAGGATTACAACTGTTCCTGTAAATCTTGCAAGGAAATTATAAACTGAGGGGCGGTAAGGACAAGATCTCCTCAGCTTCATAGTAGAGAAATACCATAAATGTCCCCAGCCTGAAAATATCTCATCCAGCTGCTCTTACAAAATACCTTTTTTACCCAATAACTTACCTACTGAAACCTCGGACCACGTGTATGGGAGTTGGAAGATGTGCAAACAGAGATGCTATCTTCGGTATTTCATACATACATGCATCTGGCTGAGGGACTGTGTGGGAATTCATTCCTGTTACTTGTGGTGTGAAGCGAGACGAGAGAAAAAGGAAAGATCATCTTCTTAAGAACAGCAGCGAGTGAGGGAAGCACTCCAGCCTTTAAAGATTTAAAGAGATCCGAGCAATGCAGATTGGTAATCTCTCTCCGCAAAATCAGTTCTGATAAGAGGGAATGGGGGAAGGTTAAGGGAATCGATAGTGATGACGTTGTGCAGTGCAATGCTCTGCAATGCTAAAGTTACATAGTGTGTGCGAAAATATGTACCCTTATGTACTGCTGGTGAGTTCATGCATAATGGATGGAAGAAGATATGCAGATCTGTCTGTAGGAAGATGGATGTATTTGTGCAAAGACGGTGATTATGTAACTTGATTACATCAGTGGCATCGGTCGCCGATAGTGGAATAATATGCTCCTATCGCGTATCGATCACTTGGCTTAACTTTGTAGCGCTCCCGGCAGCGAGGGATGGAGAGCTGGGCAGAGGAGGGGAGATCCTTGCTCAGCTCCTGAGAAGGGGTTTGCCTCTTGCAGGCTGCCTTTTGCATCGGCGTGCTGCTGGCGGAGTTTCCCCGGGACAGGGAGCTCACCGAGGAGGAGGAGGAGGAGGAGGGGAGGCTGCCGAGGCGCTGGTTCAGCCACACCCGGGAGAGGCTCCCGGAGAGCCCCGGCCGGGCGGCACCACGGTCCCATGGAGCTCCTTCGCAAGGTCACGCCGCAACCTGGGGCTTGGGTGCATGGCAACAGCTGAGCGGAGGAGGAACAAAACCGGAATTAAAACTGATCCTCCTCCTCCTCCCCCTCTCCGCTCGCCGTCTCCTGCCTCGCAGCCCGGCGTTCTGCTGACCTCTCTGCCGGCGCTCCGGGCAGAGCCGGAGCCGGAGCCGGAGCCGCCTCGCCCCGGTGTGCGCGGCGCCCGGCACAGCCCGGCTGGTGTCTCGGTGGGAGTGAGCAGTGACTGCTCACAGCTTTGCCAGGGTGCTGCCTCAGTGTCTCACAGCGCAGCGTGACTGACGTGGGAAAAAAAGTATTGCCAGATACAACAGCACGTACACCTGTTACATTTACAGGGACCGAAAATGTGGTCCTTTTAATGCGTTTCAAGCATCTTAGAAGTGAATGGGTGAAGAGCAAAGGTGTAACAGGAGTCCCATTGGTTTAACTTAGACTTTTAGCAAATTGTCCTCAAAGATAGCAGTGTCAGGATATGCCTTAATGCCTTTTTTAGAATCCAGAATCACTTTTCCTATCTGTTCAGGGGGAGGAGGGGGAAGAGCACTCCTTGAAGATAAGCTCACAGAGGCATTGCTGAGGGCCCATACTTCTAACACATGCATTTTCTGAAAAATGTAAGCCTGATGAAATCTTTACTCAGCTGAAATGAGAGATCTTATCGTCAGTGACCTGTGTCCTTCCCCACTTCACTCTGAATTCATCCTAGCAAAATGTCTCTAAAATACTTTTCAGTTAAGAAGAGGTGAGGGCAGAGTGGGTTTTACATCTCATGATAAACATGATCTTCACATGCCCACTAGATTTAATGTACTATCAAACTCACAGTAATTTTACCCTACAGCAGCTTGAAAAATCATTTTTTCTTGCTTCCCTGAAAACATCAGTATTTTAAAGTTGGTTCACCATTAGTTCATGACTGTATTCATATTTCTGGAAGATAGGTCTGGGTAAGCACTAAAAAAATCCTGCTAATGCAGTTTAGAGTTTGACATTCATAGAGTATACTGAGTAAATTGGGAAAAAAAAGGATATGAAGTTAACTCTGTTTCCATCCTTCAGGGGTCAGAATAACACTGTTGCAACTCCTATGCATTGCTACAGCTCTTAAAATTTTCAGAAATGTCCATTGCATACTCTCCGCCACGTAAAATTACAGGCATGCTCTTGCCATTGATTCCTTACAGGACCCCTTATGACCCACAGGCTACATACCTGTACCACCCATCTTACAGGAAAGCACAGTTATCTCCAGAAGGTGTTATAAAACTGCTGCTGTAGAGGAGTAGGCACTGACAGAGTAGGAATGTATCACATTATACATGTAAAGTGGCATGCAGCAAGCAAGGATTTGCAAATTCAGGACAATAGAGAATGGTAAGCAACCAAGTTTTACTTAGAGATTAATTTTATTGTTATGCCAACTTGGTAAAAATAGAGGGTTTCAGCTCCAGCGCAATATCTCTTTAGTTTGCACCAAATGTAGCTTTTCTGAGAAGAAACTTTCCTTGCTGAAGTAAAGCTGTAAATCACTCGGACAAATGAAGAGAAAATGCGAAGAGAAATATTTACATAAAACATTCCCAGGCTCCAAATCTCAGACCACTGAAAGCAGTGAGAGTTAGGCCACCCACTCCTCACTATTGCTGGAGAGCTGGCTTTTAAAGAAAACAGCAGTGCATGAAGAATAATCTCAGTGCCTTCCTCTGAAAGAGCAGGCTTCTGACTGTCATTGTCATAGGAAACAGTGGACTGCTTTTAGTGTTGATAGGAAAATTTGAAACAGGGCAGATCTTAATGAAACTTTTTTACTATTCAGTGATATTCTTGTAATGTATTCAGAGTACTTTCTGTGCCATTATATTGAACCCATGTATTAGGAAAAAACAAACAAACAAACAAAAAAGGATAACCAACTGAGGTTTTCCTAAAGTATATTTTCACTTACAGAGAAGTGTTTGGATGCACTTCTGTGTTTCATAACAGCTATGATATTTAGCGGCTTGGAATCTTTTTATTTTTATAGTTCACACTGCATGATAATATATGGCAATTGAAACATGAGGCTCTGATTAATATGATTAAAAACTAGCAAGTTATTTAGTGGTGCTGAAGTTGTAAAGTTTAATTATAGAAATACCATTTGCTCAGCTATAGGTAAAGGTTGTGTCAGCATTTCTATTACAAACCTCTCCCCTGTTTCCATCCACTGTGTCAGGGGTCCATGAAATAAGAAGAATTCACAGTAGAGACCATAATGGCTGTTTTAGGATACTGTCGTGGCCTGTCGGGTCACTAATCCTTGTATTCCTTTGGGTCTTTATATGAATGTCTACAGCAGCACCAAAGCAGCCATAATTCTCCATCAATTCAAGTATATTGTTTTATTTTAAAATGTAATTAAATATGCAGTAATGGACCTCACTGACTTAGTGACTCAGGAAGGATCATTTAACATCATTTTTAATGCACTTTCATATAGTTTTCATACTACTAAAACAAAAACAGATGAAATGCAACAACTAATTCTTTTTGTGACAGCCTAAAATTAATTTGTATTTAGGTGAAAACTTTCTGGGAGGAAGGAGAGAATAATGAAGATGAAAATTTGTGGGTTTTGAATGTTGGTATACAAGCTTTGCATATTTCCCTGAGGTGGTCACATATGGAACTCCATCCTGCAGAAGGGGAAAATCCTGTGTCATTTGTCAAAGCTCTGTAAGGCCAGGGCAAGGAAATCAGGTCTCTGTTTTAACAATGAGTACTGTTTCTCTAGGTCTCACTGTATAGGCATTATTAGGCACTACACAGGTATTATAGGCACTCCTAGGTCATTTCCTGGTGTTACACAGCACACGGTTTATGCCTCAGTAACTCGGTCTGAGCAAAGGAACCAGGGGTATCGGTCTTATTGCTTTATGTGCTTTAAATTTTCATGTTTATAGGAACAGCACACAGACATAATGATAATCTGTAAATAGTTGTAGCATCAACTGCAGCATTTCCTCACAAAGACTTTTAAATTGGGAATGAAGTAGAAGAAAGGGAGAGCATGAAAACATTTAGATTTTTGCCAATGCAGTAGATATTATTTGCATTTTACTTTTTATTTCTGGGAATAATTTAGGAGTTGCTTAGTGTAGTTTACGAAAAGAAATACAGAAACCTAATTCATGTATTGAGAAGACCAGTACCATCTATACAAATCTATACAATCAACAGGCAAGGCATAGTGGTGTCAGAAAGTTTTCTGTTCTCTGGTCCTTCACAGCTGTCCACAGTGAATGGTGTGTTGTGGAAGAGGAAGAAGATGGAGACTGCAGAATGGATTAAAAGGGAGGCAATGATGAAGTGTCTTCTCTATCTTCTGAGATGGAATGCACTGGACGATTCTGAATTATATATTCTGAGATGGAATATTTCTGTATTCCTCTTGTCTGTTCTTTATTATTAGGGGTTCCCAGATGCTTAAAGTTGTTGCAGTTCCCAACTGCCTTTTTTTTGTTTGTTTGTTTTGTTTTTTTTAAATCTTCAGTGCAAGGCCATCAACTTTTTGTTTTAATGCCTGTTTCCAGTCGTGCAATGAGATGGTGATCTCTCAGTTGAGGTAACTTGAGGTCCTTCTCCATAAAATAATAAATTAATGTCAGGAACATGAGAGAAAGAATGTTTTCTATTAGATGAAAAAACTGAAAAGGCCAATAATTTTAGAAAAGACTGATAATTTTCAGAAATCTGACTGTGCGCTGACAAAGCACAAACCTTTGGATTTCCAACAAGGATCTCAACAATGCTCTTGCAAGACGGACATCAAGGAAGTGCAATTGCTGTGTAAAGCCTCAATATTTCATTTTCTCCTATTAAGTTCACTTAGTAATGTGTGCTTGGAGTGTCAGGAGCAATTTCTTCTCAATCCCAACCAAAGGTTTAGACTGTTTCAGGGAAAATTAAATCATAGTAATGTTTATCCATTGTCATGTTTAGGGAAAGGCTTCTGCTGCTGGTTAGGAGTGGGCTTAACCAGCTCTGACCTGTCTGAATTCCCTGACCATTTGCCTCTGTCTGAGAATTGCTTTGCCTGAATGGTGTAAGGGATCTGCCTTTGTTCCTGCCTACATCTACTTGACAGTGCACCTTTACTGGATTGGACTCTGAGCTCAGATCATATGCCTCAGGGATAATTCCTACACCAAGAAGATCTGTTGGTATGATGGAAACCTTGGGACAGAGCCACAATGTCTGCACAGGAATGTGTTTGGCCAGGATGCTTTTGTGTGGCACTGATCCCTGGCAGCAATTTTAGCCCTGTGTCTGTCAGGTTGCTGCTCAGTGCACAGAATTTCAGGATGGCAGCAGAGCACAGCTGTTACCATACAGCACCTTGGCATTCTGCATCTTTGTCTTTCCTGTAATGCTTTCTGCCTCTTCCCACATTAAAACTTTATTTTCCTTCCCTCCCCCGCCCCCTTCACTGGAAATGCATGGCATTTCCTTTTCAGCAAGTTGTGTATGGGATGGAGGTATGTATGTGTGCGTGTCTGTCAACAAGATCTGCATGTTCAGTATACAGAGTTTATTTTATTCAGCATCTCTTGCAGAACAGACAGGGCCTGTGAACTTTCTTCTAGACATTTCCTTGGGGGATGCCATAGCTGAAGGTGGTGTGCTTACACCAATGTTAAATCAGGCTGGCTCATTGGTGCTGTCTCTGCACATATGTGTATATTTAGTTACCATAGAATCATAGAATATGCTGAATTGAAAAAGACCCATTGGGATCATTTGTCGCCCTGATTTTTTCAGCCTTCTTGTGTCTCACAGTTTCGTAGTTCTTAGGTTGTTTCTCACACACGGGTGTTATAAATAGAAGCAATGTTTTCCTTTAGTCTAGGTAGTTTACATTCTTTGTCTTAGAGCTATGGACAGCTGATGGACAGTTGTCTTGACCAATGGGATGGGGAGAGGTGTCAGCCTTCTCCCCCAATCCCTGGCCTTTGTAGAAATACTATAAAAGTGGAGTCAAATCTTTTAATAAACAGATAGTGCTTTCTCTCCGAAGTGTGTGTGTGTGTGTGCACGTGTGTGTCTGTGTGTCGAACAACGACAATTGTTGAGTCCAGCTCCTTGGCCCTGCACAGGACACCCCAAGAATCACACCGTGTGCCTTAGAACATTGCCCAAACAACACATATGAAAAAAGTCCCATGTGAAGAAAGAGGTGAAGGTTTTGTTCTATTCAGAAAAAAGAAGATAGAATAAGGAAGAACAGGTGATGCAGGGAATATGAAGGCTATGGAAAGACACTTTGGCTTATATTATATATTGTTTTCCTGATGACTACTAAAGTTTAATTGAGGAAAATGTAAAATGAGTAAAGGAAGGCACTTCTTTACATAGTTCATTCAAATCCTTTGTCTCTTATGGACAAGGATACAGTGAAGAGAAAGCTCTGGTAGAATAGAATAGCTTAATAAAAACAAAGTTTTGAAAAGTTTTGAGAAGTTGTAACAGATTTTAGGTAAGGAGATTTTCAGGCTGTGTAACAGATAGTTAGAAGGCTATCATGCTGTGTAACCCAGTTATGGTTTAATCAGTGTATGTGTGTGATTGTGATTTCTGAAGTGTTAAAGGATGCTTCTTCCAAAGGATTTGTTACTGGCTTCCCTTGGAGGTCTGCTGTCTGACTAGATGGACTGTGTGTTCTTGAGAACTATAGTTCTTCACTCTCTGTTCATTTTACAAACCCAGCAATTGTAGTACTGCTTAATAAAGATTTTATCAATGTTGTCTGAACAGCCTGATTTTGCTGTTTAAGTCCAAAACACATTGATGTCAATGGAACGAGGCCTACAGCTCTCTGTAGGTATTGGATCCATCTCCAACTCTGTCATCTAATTTCCTAATTTTTATTATTTTCTGTAGGAAAAAAATCCCCTCCTACTGCTTATATTTAAACGGTTAACATTGATTACAAAAAGAAAATCTTCTAAACTTTAACAGAATCCAGTAAAGGCTTACTATATTTTTGACAGTATAAACAGTCATATTAATTTCCATCATTAAGGGATATGCAACCCCCATATTTTGTTCCTTCATGGGAAGGAATGTCTAGTTTCTTAAAAGGTTGTTATACCATCCCTGGTCTCTGATACTTTCAGTTGCTGTGATGGAAAACTCAGAAAGATCTTTAAAATCAATCGCTAAAAATATATGCAGTGTTAGTGTACATCCTGAGCTAGTTCTTTCTAAAAAATTGTCAGGTTAATCAAAATACAGATAGGTTTCAGTCTTTAGTTAGTTTAACTTATCCTCCCTCATCTTGCTTCTTCAGTACTTTATGTGTATAATAATGTATATTTATTATATGTAATAATGTATATTCTGTCAAAGGACAGTCACATGGCTCAATGGACAGACACTCTACTTCTAATTATGGCTGTTCACTTACAAGGGACCTTCCTTAATTACTGTTTCCTCTTGATTTTGTTCATTTGTAGTATCACCTAATGCTTAAGACGTCCATATTAGCTAATGCAACGTATGTCTTTTATTTCTTTGGTGTCCGCAATCAGGCCCTTTCACTAGTACAAATATTACTTCTCTGGAAAAACTTTGCTACATTTGTCCATACTTCAATTCCTTGTGTCTAAACGCTGAAAGACATAAACACATTCTGCCTTCTTGTATTTTTAAGTGCTTCCTCTATGCATAATATAAACTCTTTGCTTAGTATTTCTATTTTATTTTCTCTGAAGAAGGGTTAGAGAAGAAAGTTAATGTCAATTTCATCTTCCTACCTCAGTGGAAATTAAATTTTTTGCCAACCCTTGGAAATTATAGAAAGTATTTCCCTTCTTCCAGCCTCCAGAAAGGAAGTAATTTCCATGTTGGTTGGAGGGTGGATTTTTTAATATTTTTTATTTATTTAGCACTTAGATTTCAGGAGAATTGAATCAAAAGGTGCCATTTTAGACATAAAATTTTAATGAAAACATTTTCTGCTCAGTAGAAAATTAATCAGGGAAGATATTTTTGGGGTACTTAATGCAAGTTCTTAGCAGAACAGGACTCTCAGCTAAGGTCTTTAGATGCTAAATAATACAAATATGAAAATAGCATTGTGAGTCATACTACTGGGGGTGGCTGGGTCAGCTGCCTGTTTCCTAAATACTAATCAGTCTTTTTAATTTGAGATTACTTCACTATCCATCTTCTCATTTTTCCCTGTTGCCTGAATTAATTACATATAAACTGTGGATGGTCATGCATCAAAGGCAGCTTGTGGTTTTCCTTTCTGCCAGGATTCAGGTGTAACCCACCTGGTTAACAGAACAAAAACGTCAGTAGCGATGGGGTTTTCTGGTTTCGACGCCGAACTCCAACTCCGTGTTTGCTTTTACTCATCAGGTCTTAATCCGGTGCCCGTGGTGTTGTGGGAAAGGCTGGTGTCGGTCCCAGCGTGCGGTGAATTAGATTCGGGAATCCCGAAACCTTAGCAGCGATGCTCTCCGGCGTCCCGCGGCGCGTTCGCGTGTCGGCGCGGAGCCACCGCCCGCTGCGGTCCCGGAGCGGGGCAGCCCCTCCGTCTCTGGGAGGAGATCCCAGAGGCGAGCCCAGGGATCTGCGGAACCCTCGGCTGCTTTCCCTCGCTGCTGGGATGGAGAGGCCGCGCTGGGGGCCGTCCCTGGGGCCGGTCCCAGCGGCGGGCCGGGAGCGGGGCCGGGCTCGGGGCGCTCCGCGGAGGCGCTTCCCCGTCCGTGCCCGGCACCACCTGTCGCCGGGAGACTTGTGGTTTCCATAGCTGCGCTTAACAGAAGGCATTTTTGTCTGCTCTGAAGATACTCCTGCTCGCTGGTTTGGAAAAATATTAAGTGAAGCAAGGGTAAACCGATTTCACACAGAGTCTCCTGTCAGAGCTCTGTTTTGTCAGGAATAATATCAGAGCAGCTCCAGTGAAGCTGTTTCATTTGGCTTGCCAGATTGAGTCCAATGTGAACTTTCGACATAGATATTATTGCATTAATTTTAATGAATAAAGATCACAGACTTATTTAATTAACATAGCCAAAACCACTGTCAGCAAGCAGAGAAGTTATATTGCACAGCCACTCTAATGCAATCATAAGAGTATACTTTATGGCTATGGGAATATAATTTTCTTGTTAAAAACCTTTGATGTTTCTTTAAATATATAAAAATACAGGAATTGTGTAAATAAGGCTTGCCAGCCATTTCAAATGCCTTGTGTTAAAATTAATCTTTTAGCTTTAATTTCTGTTCATTTTGATGGGTTTCAGATAATACCGATGTATATATACAAGCATATATATAAATCTAAGTATGCATATATATGCATAACTTTTTAATTGTAATATTAAACATGCTAATATTGAAAACATTAACATTATGTCAATTTTCATATGCTATTTTTATCATTTTATTTGCACGGTTAAGGGCTGTCTAACCACTAGAGTTTTACTTTTCTTGTGCTTTCCTGCCTGGTCCAGCTAGGCAGAAAATGCGCCTTTAATTTGTTCTTAGGGAATCCAAGAGCACTGTATTGGAGGTTTGCCTGCTCCGCTGAGACCCACTGCGCAGTCTCACCTGTGTGTCTGGTTTCTACCTACACGTTTTTCCATCCAAACGCCCTCACATGTCGCCACAGGAGCTGGTTCAAAGTTTCTGGAAGTCAAGGAGTCAGGGAGCCACCACTCACCTGAATGGCAGTATCTTGTCATGAGCAAGACAGGCTAGTGGCTCTGTGCTAGTCCTGGATTCATAACTCAGAGGGAGTCTGTGTTCCATAACAGGGGAAGCTGTGGGCAACACAGCTCGTAGTGTGGCAGGAGCTGCTTGCCGGGGAGACAGCTTTAGATTACTATTGGAGTCAAGATTTTAACATATGCTTTGGTGTGTTTAATCCCACACTGATACCGAGTATGAAAACCATTGCTTGAAAGGAAGATATATATATATGGATACACATATAAGCCAGAGTCTAGTTTATTAGTAATGAAATCTGAATGCAGGGATGTATAATGCAGCTCAAAGTGTACCAGGCTGCATCAGTGCCACCTGAAATCTGTAAATAAGCAAATTTATTGTTTATTTGGCAGGGACTATGGTTCTACAGTCCTCGCTTCTATTGTTATTTTTATTGACCTCTCAGAATGCTCGCAAATAAGCTTTCAACCTTATGCTTTGTTTTGATAAATGAGGATGACTGAATTTTCAACTAGAGACTAGAGTTTATATTAAACTAGAGTTTACTATAGAATTATCTTGTATTTTTTCTACCACAATTGGCACAATATTCCTAGCTTAAAAAGGAAGTATTTTTCTTTATTTATTGTTTTACTGGAAATTTCTTTATCCTGCAACTGTAAAGCTTGTTGCAGGACAAAGGAAAAATACAATAAAATATAATACAGTAAGACTGAGTTCATATAATAGCAATTTTTTGCACCCATAAACTTTATATTTTGTTTTGAGGACTATCTACTAAGGCTCTAATTAAAAGCAAAAAAAACAGCCCACCCAACTTTCCCCCAGAGAAAAGGGAAAGGGCACACCAAAAGAAAAAAATATATTTTTTAAATTAAATTTAGATACCCATTTCTTTAAGTCCATAACTTGTTTTAAAGTACAAGTTGTCTTTCTCCTTATCTTAGAGGGTAGACAGACCCTCTTACTCTTTAAAGGTTCTTTTTAAAATAGATTCACTGCAAAATGGCACAATTTTTGCCCAGTCCTTATCAAAGAATAAAATTTAACTAAATACACTGTCAAGCAACACTCACTTTTCTTTAGATGGTCAGAAATAAAGCAGAGGACCATCACTGATCTCTGTATCAAAATTGTATATGCTTCTAGGGGTTTCCATAAAATTTAGTTTATGGAACTCAGAAGTTTATAACAGAGTTATGGGAGGTTTGCATATGGAATAACTGATTTTAGCAGGAGGTTGTGTTTTGTGGATGTCAGGAATTCTAGCTCACTACTTCTGTTCCATGGTGTGTGTGGTGTATAGCTTTCATGGTGAATACACACATGAAACGGGAACCAATTTATCAGTTCCCATGAGTAAATGGCTTTGCACACCTCTTTTTTGAGTGAAAACTAGATTTTATTTGAAAACAAAGACATAGAGGAGAAAATATCCTTAAATGGTTCTTTATTTTATGTGCTGTGATAAATAAATCCATGAATTACCTTCAGCAATGTGGAATTTATTTATCTCCATCAGATGAGACGTTCTAGCTGTCACCAGTCACTGACAGTGATTGTGACACCCTGCTGCACACATCGCTTACATTATACAAAAATTCTCTATTTATGTAGCGCGTTGTTCCTGAGATTTCATACCACAGGTGAACAATTAGCTGTATACCTGCCAGTTAAGATAACTGAGCTCTGCAATTAGATTGTGTGACAGGTTTTGATGAAATTCAGCCTCCTTCTAGAGGCAGATTGCAAGCTGGCAGTGCCTGGCTGGCAGGGAGTGTGTCGGCTGCCCCAGATGGGTGGGCACAGGGTGTGCACGCAGGAAGGGGGCTTGGAAGGGGGCTTGGAAAGCCACAGGGAGTGGTCAGCAGAGCCCTGCCTTCCCATCTTGTGCAGCCCTGGAGTTACCAGGTCCTGTGCAGCAGCTGACAGGCACGGGGGAGGCTGCTTCTAAGATGGATATTAAAGAAAAGCTATGAATGGTGAAGACAGAGAAATCCTCGGTGTCAATCAGCAGCCTCTGGCATGACTTTGGTTTGATCACGTCTTTTCCGTTGGGTACGTCATCCCTAAGGATCCTTGGCCAATGGTATACCATCAGCTCCCAAGTGAAGGAGAGCTTGGCTGGGAGGCTGTCCCCCCACCGCTGCACTCTGGGGCCTGCTGGCAAGGTGGCAAGGAGGGGGACCAGCTTGTGCTGGTTTTGACTGCAATAGAGTTAATTTTCTCCAAGTGGTGGAGTGCAGTTCATAGCCACACTGCCTGATGCCCATACTCTCTCAAACAGGTTGCTGGGGACTACAGTATTAGCCATTTGACTTTGGGTTCCTTCTCAGCCACCTAGTCTTAGTAATAACTATCACAGATGGGGTTTTAACGGTAGGTTTATGGGGTTATTTTTAGTTTTGTTTGTGTGAAGTACAGCCTCCCTTGCGCTGTAGTTTCTTCAGACACAAAACTGGTGGATGTTGTGTGCCCTAGGCTACGTGCAGGGATAAGCCTAGGGTTAGGATAGTATCAGAGGACTGTTCAATCCAGACCAAACCAGGCCCGTCACCCTGGTGTTAGAGACAATCTGTGGAGTGAGCTGCCTCACCTGTTGAGTCCAGAGACCAGCAGTGACCTCACACCGTGCAGTGTAGATGATCCCCGTGAGGGAGTTTACTCAAGGACTGCGCTGCTTGGCAGTGCAGGCGTGTTGCCTGACTTAGATTCCCAGGAGCAGAATGGGGTGATAGCATTTCTCACCTCCCTGGCACACTGAGGGAACAGACACATTAGAGACTGTGAGATGTGAAGATATGGTAAGATGTGGTGTTTTGTGGTGTGATGAGGGTGCAAAAGACAGACTCCTGTCTGAGAAGATGGATGAGTTCCCCTCAGTAAAGCATTAATATGTGCTGTATCCTTCCTCTGAAATGTGAGCTGGTTGTCACAGGTTCTGCTGTTGTTTCTGGGGGTTTTATTATGCAGATGGTACTTTCTGATTATCACATCTTAAGACTCATGCACGCATGAAAAGGAATAGTGAGATAGAGAGGGGTAACCTAACTGAATAAGAAAAACATATTTATAAACAGATTTTTTTTTCCCCTGAGATAAACTGCGTGCTCTGAACCTTACACATTGAAGCTCAGTCTGGCTATATCTGAGTTTATGAGATACCTATGCAGCTTTTTTTTAATTGCCCTTTGAAAAGCTCCAGAAACATGATTGTCATCCCTGACATGCTGTGGAGACAGGTCCATGCAGAGTTGAATATTGTTTCCCTTGCTTTTTTCTCTCCATCAAACTGGTCAGGGGTGTGCCTGCTGCTCTTGAGTCAGGACTGGGAAGACAAATGGATCTCCAGCGCAGGTCTCATTTGAGGCATCACCCTGTAACACAGATACTCTTCAGAAGTAAGCTACAAAGCCTCTTGGTCTTGTACACTCCTATCCACAAACTGCCCTGCCAAAAAAGGGCCGGTGAAACAACAGTTTGGTGAAATAATTCCATACTTTCCATTTGTGGGAGAACTGCACTGCATTCAGCACTCTAGCAGATCATGTTTGTTCAGCAGATTTCAATTAAAGGTGTTAGTGCTTTTAGAGGCCAGATTTTCTGGCATGGCATTTTCTGGCCTCTGGACTTCTTCCAGAGCAGATTTTTATCTTCCACTCCATATATAGCTCCATAAAATGTCTTTGTACAGACAAAATGTGCATCTGCCTATACCCTTAGAAAGCTATCGTGATTAAATTGTGGAAGAAATTATTTTATTCTGCCCTGTCTGAATTGGAAATAGTGTCTGCTTGTGGGAAGAAGCAAACATTGTTGTCTGGGTTTGGATGGGAATAGGGACTTTAATGTTGGTGGAGGAATTACTATGATTTCTTTCTATTAAAAGATTGCCCATAATCACCCAGTTTCCGTTTCTATCTGTGTTGTGCATGCTCAGAACCCATGCCACAAAGCTTACAAGAGAGAGAAATTGGATTGGGGTATCTGGGGAGCACGAGGTAATAACAGAACCATATTGGCAACACTCCTGACAGTAGCCATCAGCTACTGCTTCCTTCTCAATTTTTCGTAGGCATCACAGTGGAGAAGGGATTTGAAGGAACAGAGAATGGAGTTCATTGTCTTTTCAGTCTGCTCAAATGATTGAGGAAGGCTATAAAAAGCCACCTCAGGCTTAATTTCGTAGTAGCCAATTCTCACAAATTGTCTGTCTGTAGGAAGAGCACAAAGCTTCAGCAATGCCAGGCCACCTGCAGATGTCACTGAAGAAGAATGCAGCCCAGTTTTCATTGGACTATTAAAACAATTAACTTACTCAAAATTACGGTGGTTCTGTAAGTTGATTTTAGCTGCAGAAGAATAAATTTCTGCAAAAATCTCTATGAGCTTTTCAGAATTCTGTATCATAAATCACACTCCCATTAGTCAAATCTCAGTTTAGAAAATAGAAAACTAAACTATCACTAATGATAGTTTTAAACATAATTTGATACTACACAGTATTCAGTGTATTTAAAATATTTGGGCTTTCAATTTGAATTTGGACTTGTGACTTCATATTTAATAAGCAAGTTTTAATTTGAAGGGTTTTTAGTTTTTAATGTAGTTTGTGTCATTTTACTTTCTTAATAATCAGAAGGTCACATGGTACCAAATGAAACACCTTATGACAATCTAAATTGCATATATCACCATTATTACCTTTATCAGTCAGAAATAATTGAGTGGTGAGTATTGCTCATAGATCATGATGTCTGCTTCTGAAAAATGCATTGACCTATAAATTGTCCTCCAGTAGCCATCCCCAGTCTAGACAGGAGTTGCCAGTAGAAATTTGTAGAAAGATGTCTTCTGAATGATGGGTGTTTGCACAGTAAAGCTGAGTAAGAAGGCAGCTATTCAAAGCCTCGTTTTAAAGGTTTCCTGTTAGATCCTTTTTTTAAAAACACAGTTTTCTATTTCTAGCATGAATTAACATAAATCACATATGAGATATTTTAATTTCTTTATTTCTGTCTAGTTATTTCCATGTAAAACAGGACACTGTTGGAACATAATACTAACCACCACATGAATTTATAGTTATGTGTTCCTGGTGCCACATTAAGTTTTACCCAAATACAGTAAAATTGTTTTGCAGACGATTCCTGAAACAAGTTATCTTTGTATTTATTTTTAAAGGCTTATTTTACAACGATTCATAAACTTTAATTTTCAACTGTTTGTCATTTGTTTCTCAGGCTGTACTCCAGTTTTTAGTATATACACCCATTCTTAGGAATAGAGGACAAGGCCTTATTGTGATGCAGTCCCTACTCTCTCTTAAAATAGTTTTCTTTTAGGCTTGTCCTTCTAATCAGGTTCCTGCTTTCAAGGCCAGAATAGTTGCTGGACAGCTCAGATTCAGTGCCCTTTAATTGACATGACTTTTCCTCTGACTCATGTCTGTTCCCTGATGATATACAGAAAGAAATCATAACTTCTCTGGTATTTATCACAGTAAGCAAGCTAAAATATTCTATTCCAATCAGACTTCTGTTCCCCTTATGTGCTTTAACAGCTGCCTTTGCACTTGTGGTCTGAGTTCTTTTGGGTAATACTGACCAGAAACCTCTATATTATGCTAGAGGAGGTCTTGCTAGTGCCTTTTGCAGTAGCTCTCCCACACACCTGTCTTCAAATGCAGGTGCTAAATTTGCAGCTTCTCAGTAATATGTCGTTCTGATTTGTCACTTAAGTTATTGTACTTACCGCATGCAGGTTTTCTGACAGCCGTGCTTTGCTGTCAGTCTGTGGCTCCCCAGCTTGTCATGCTTTGCCACTCTAACTCAAGCGTCCATTTGGTGCTGAGAATCTACCCAGAATCTGAACAGAAGCAAGAAGTATTGCCCTCTCTGCTCTTGTAAGTGTCCTTAACAGCGGATTCTCTTCTGGCAGTGTGGGGAATTAATTGTTCATAAGCTGGCTTAAAAATTCATCCTGGTACCAGAGGGATCGAATATTTCAGTGTTATTTCATGGCATACATTATGCAGGATATCGTGGTAGCTACCAGCATATAGGTATGTAAGATTGAACAAGTAATTCTTGCTCATGGAATCTGAGTACATTCACTGGATCACTGGATCAGAAATAGTGGTATGTGTGGAGCTGAGACCTCATTGAAAATATCTTAGCTTCCCATAACAAGACACTGTATTCCTCATTGGTTCCTATAGTTATCAGATACTATTTAAAAATCCCCTCCTCTCAGTTCTAAAACCATGCCAGGAAATCTGGCTTTTTAATGCAAGTCACAAATGCAGCTAAGAAAAATTTTATTCTTTTTTTATTTCAGACCTACAGAAACTTCATGTGGCATATGTTTAGAGATGCAATACTCAGACACTTCACTATTAAAAAGTCAAGAAAGGGAGGAACAAACCACTTGGCACAGGAGGAGTATTAGCCTTCAAAAAGAAAGGGATTCTAGGAAAGTCAAGTGATGGTAAAGTGTAATATCAGCATAATTTTAAGTCATAAATCCCCAGGATTTGGTTCAGTTTAGCTGGGAGCAATGTAAATGAGCCTTTGTAGAGCAATTGCATGTTTAGAGCAATTGTAGAGCAAACCCTATGTTTAATGTCCTAAATACTTTGTTTGTGGTTCCTCAGCCTTATAGCCTCATCATATACCAAATTTTTGTGAAAAAACACATCAACTTACATGCAATTCAGCTTCATTGAGGACGTAAAATTACAGTATAGCCAGTGTGAAATAGGACCATCAATGATAGTGACATCTGTCAGACGCAAGAATAAAACTCCATTATGAACCCCCAGCCATGATTGTATCATTCATTTGCATAACCAGTGTTAAAAAATCCGGTTATGTTAGGCACTTAGCATTTCAGAATGGCCTTTAAGCACGGGAGTGAAGCTAGGAGGGGACACCAGATAATTTTAAATTGTAGGATTAAGATGCCAGAAACCATCTGGATAAGCAGCCGTGCCTGCAGCGGTGAATACAGCAGACCCATGGACCACTTCAGTCCCCCCTCCAAACCACAGCTATGCCAGGGAGAGTGCCAGCAGGGGAGCAGTGGGGATGGCTGCCGATCCAACATCGGAGCTTTCTTCCTGGCCCTATTTCCTTTTGTCCTAGTGCCGCCAGGGAGTCTAACTGACTGCAAAAATGTAATACACAGTTAGTTTAAAAAGGACTTCAGAGCACTGACCCCACACCATTTACACACCAGAAGTTCCAAGCTAATAACTCCCAACGTCCTATAATTAATTAGAATAAAAAAAGCCCTAGAAATTATGATGTGTCACAGAAAGAGAGCAGGAGAAATCAAGGGCATTAAGGATGTCCTAGTATATATATGGTGCAGTGGTGAGAGTAAGGACATAAAATTCTTTATTAAAGTAAATTGAGAAGTTTAAAAGAAGAAATTGCTAAAGCTGTTATATAGGAACAAGTCCCATGTTGCATAGAAATGGTATAATTTTTCTTCATTAATGTGTAAGATGGGAAAGGACAGATAGGAAAAAGCAGTCCAGAAACAATATGTTATTAGCTACATCAGATAGAGGAGAGCCAAATGAGACACATCTAGGTGGGGAGCACCTTCACAGGCCCTTCTGTCTCACCTCTGGGCATGTAGAGAAAATTTCTCTTCTTACTAATCTCAGATATATTTAATCAGCTAGGCAAAGGTGCATTCATCCTGGCACAAGATGTAATAATTGCCCAAGGAAGCAGCAGGAGGAGGAAGGATTGCTTTAAGGCATTTGCAGAAGTCTGGAGGAGCTAGCCAGGGGTGAAACAGTATTTCCAGAAGAGTAAGGCTGCTGATTTTTCAGGTTTATGTCTCCTCCCCATCACCTTAGGTAAAACTGTTTGGCAAGTGCAAGCAGTCATACACCCACGTCAAATGAGTCTCCCCAGACACCACCTGAAGAAAAATGACAGGAAAGGAATAGATGCTTGTTAAATTTCATTTTGGTTTGATTTTACTTTGCACTGCAGAAATTAGTATTGTGCATTTAGTGAAGTTAATAAATGTGAGGTTAATGTATTCACAACATTTACACATAATTTTAAATATTTTCAAGGTAAACAGAATTCACATTTCTGTATCACTAGAGGAAACAAACTACACATAGAACGCAGGGAATTAGTATGTTTCCCCGAGCTGTAATTTCACAATATTTCTTTTCCAGTTTCTAAAAAAGAGAGGATTTATATTGCTTCATGAAGTAAAGTTTAAACCACTCTTGTACAGAAAAAAAAAGTGAAATGTTCTATTTTTGATGAAGTATGATGTTCTTTGTAGATGAGATTCCAAGCGAATTAATGCACTTTTCTCTCAAATAATTTCTCCAAAAATCATTAAAAAAAAAAAAAAGAACAGAGCACTCTGAATAACAACTAAAAAACCCCAACAAAATATCCCTAACCCATCTAGTTTTGTGCTGGGTTGACCTTGGCTTGATGCCAAAACTGTTCTGTCACTCCCCTCTTGAGCTGGACCGGGAAAAGAAAAAATGAAAGGCACATGGCTTATGAGATAAGGACAGGGAAAGATCACTCCCCGGTTATGGTCATAGGCAAAAGAGACTCAACTTGTGGAAATTAAATGAATTAATTAGCAAGTGAATCAGAGTAGGATGTTGAGGAATAAAACCAAATCTTAGAAAACACCTTCTCCTCTACCCCTCTCTTCCTCCAGGGATCAACTTCATTCCTGATTTCTCTGCCTCCTTCCTTCCAGTAGCACAGGGGCGCAGGGAATGGGAGCCATGGTCTCTGTTGGTCGTTCCTCCTCTAGCTCTTACCCTATTCCAGTGTGGGGTCCCTCCCAACAAGAGGCAGTCCTCAATAAACTTCTCCAATACAAATCCTTCCCATGGGCTGCAGTTCATCACAAGCTACACCACCCTTGGTCTGTTCCAAGGGATGCATTCCTTCAGGAAGAGACTGCTGTGGTGTGGGCTTTTCTCTCCATGGGCCCACAGCTCCTGCCAGGGGCCTGCTCCAGCACAGGCTTCCCACAGGTTCCGAGTCTCCCTGGGGCATCCGCCTGCTCCGGTGTGGGGTCGCTCTGTGGGCTGCAGGAGGATCTCTGCTCCATCGTGGTAACCTCCATGGGCTGCGGGGGCACAGCAGCCTCGCTCACCGTGTTCCTCCCCATGGGCTTCAGGGAAATCACTGCTCCAGTGCCTGCAGCACCTCCTGCCTCTTCTTCTGCACTGACCTTGCTGCCTGCAGGGGGGTTACTCTCACATGTTCTCATTCCTCTCTTTGGCTGTTGTTGCACAGTATATTTTTTTTCCTTTTCTTAAATACATTATCCCAGAGGTGCTGCTGCTGTCACTGATGATGGGCTCGGCCTTGGCCAGCCGTGGGTCTGTCTGTCTTGGCTGGCGTTGGCTCTGTCAGACAAGGAGGAAGCCTCTGGCAGCTTGTCAGAGAAGCCACCCCTGCAGCTCCCCCACGACCAAACCCTCGCCACTTAAACCCGGTACATCTGGGTCAGAGGGAGTGTTGCTCTGGGCTGAATGGTACTTAAGCTGAATGGCAGAGAACGTTCTGAATTGCATGCGTTGCGGTGGGCTCTGTATGCCTTAGCACTTGGGTTTGAAGCAGTAGCACAATCTTGAAGGAAATCCCTTGGTTGTTCCCACTTCCCACATGTCAGTTCAGTTTCCAGGGCAGCTTTTGTGCGATGTGAAACAGGTGGCCCTGTAGAACAGAGCACTGTTGGCAGCTCCCTTCCCCTCTGCAGCAGCAGAGTTCGGATCCCCACCAGGCATGTGTGGGTCTCAACTTCCAACCAGCCTGAAGCTGGTTCCAAGGACAAGAAAAAACCTATTCTGAAGTGCAGTCTACTACACGGTGCAGAAATTGGGGCTTACATGCCACATGGTTTGATATAATTATTGTTTCACTCTCCTCGCCAGGAATTGGCTGATAATATGGAAGGGGTTTAGTTTGGTTTTTGGTTTTTAGATTACTTTTAGTTGTTGCTGTTAAAAACGGGGGGGCAGAAAGCCCAATGATATGAAACAGAATAAGAGAAGACAAGGTAATTTGTGTGGATACTGGTGAAAGCATTAACATGCAGTCCAGTAAAATGAAGTGACTTGAGACTGGAGAAGCACCTTTACCCTTAAGGAAGAAATCAACTTCTTAGTAAAAAATGAAAATGAGTAAATAAGTAAATTTCAACAAGGTACTGCCATGTGGGCTAATCTTTTTTAAGTACTCAGCCCAGATTATTTTTTCTAGAGCTGCCATTGCTCCTGTTAAAACAAGAACATCAGCTGTGGGTGTGCACGTTCCAGCCTCCCCATCCAGCCCTTCTAGGTTAAAGGAGGTTTCTTTAGATGGTCTATAAATCTGACAACCAAATTTTCTTAAGCAGAATTTGGTTTAGGAAATTGACCCAGTTTTGCAAATAGTTTTAAAAGAGCTGAAATGACACTTTGTCTCAAGAAGAAAAGAAAGAAAGAAAGAAAGAACTCCCCCTGAAAATAGGAAGAGGAGATTTACACATTTCATAGCGCTACTTTGTCAGGTTTTGTAAGAAATGCATCATATAATACAGCCCTTTAATCCATAACAAGATTAAAAGTAATTGTTTTCCTATGTTCTGCTTTCCTCTGAGGCTGGTTCAGTACATATCCCATTGTGTGTGTAGTATTGCATTATTTAGTAAAACCTTCAGATATTGAGCAGCTGTTTGTTGGATTTGACCTGCAACATTGGAGTAATGGCACTACAAAGACAACATATTTTGGCAGCTGCAATTCTGTACAGCTGAGCTATGATATTTGCAATAATATGTTGCTTGCAAAATTACATCTGCTTGTTTTTGTTTCTGGCTGTTTTTGAAGTAGCACCATTTATTAGACCTAAGAAATTTCGGAGATGTATTATTATAATGAGTTATTATAATGGGTTTGCATTTATTGCGTCATACATTTCATATCCAGATCTAAATTTGGAGTCCTAAATTGTTCTACAGAATTTAAGAACTACTTGATAGTCAATGCTGTCTTAATAGCAAATGCTATCTTCATAGTAAAAAATACAATGCAGGTGTTAAATTTTACATTTTCTTCTATAAATGTATATTACATTTTTTTTTTCAAATGGCACTTGTCCCTGTTATTTAAATTGCAGTAATTGCAAAGTAGAGTCCAGATGCAGTCACTATAATGTAATGTCAAGAATTTATTGACATAAATTCTGTTCACTGCTTAAGTCTAAACTGTTATTTGTCTTAATAAGGTTAGTTGACGGTCATTCCTTTACTGATGGGAAGAGATGTTAGATTAGGAGCTGGAAGATGGGGACTTGAGGAGACTTCACCAGCTGCATAGACAAACAAGGCTTACTTTATTATTGCCTTAATAACAGCTATTGAGCTCTGAGTACAGAGCAGCTCCTTGGCCCCTCGTTCCCAGAGTGCAGGGAACATCCCATCCGCTTGTTAAGCGGTCTGCTCAGTTACCCTTCATTTCTCTGGCCTGTTTTTCATTGCTTTCCAGCCATCCTCTAGTCTCCCTAAACAAGTTCCTAAGCATCTACTTTAAAACTCTTCCAAAATATAAAGACCATCCAGGAGGTGATGGATCCCATCCCAGTGGGAAAGCGATGCGCCCAACCTGGTGAGGGAGCTGGCAGGAGCTGGCAGGAGCTGGTGGGACTAGGCCTGGTTTAACATTAACTTCATGGCCTCTTGCTGGAGGTGAAGTTTGCACCCCCATGGAACAGCTCCAGGAGCTAAAAAATCTGAAAGGTTGATTCTCTATGTATTTCTTTTTGTTTAGTTTCTAAAGAAGATTTTACATTAGACAAACTGTGTTTGCATTAGCCAAAAATAAGTAAATTTACCTGTATCATAAACTCTTAACCTTTTTTATATTGTCTTGATATAGTGCTTAGTACTGTCACAGTCTTGACACCCCAATATGATGCATTTCCAAAGAGGAATTTTTACCATGACAACCATTCTGATGACTTAAAGAATGCTAATTCATGGTAACCAAAAAGGAATATTTTTTTAAAAGAATATTTTTTTACAAAAGTAAGGAACAAAATTTAACTCCATTAAAGTCTTGCAGAATAAGAATGAAAACATATTTGGGTATTACCCAAAATATTTGAAATAGTTCAAATGAATACGTTTTTTTGGTCTTGTTCACAAATCAAAAACATAGAATCTGTGCTTAACTATTTAGTAGCTATTCAGAGAAATCTGTACTTGATCAATATTCTTGACAAAGGTTGATTAGTAGTCATTGTGCTTCTCCATGAGCAATCTAGAAAGAGGTGATGAATCTGTTTGCAGTCCTGGACCAAAAGATAACACTGTAGCAGCCTGAATTTAGCCAGCCTGTCTTCAGTTAATAATTCCTAGTTCTTTTTGATTTTTAGCTGTAACTGAGGTTGATTGTAGCTGTTGAGTAGAACAAGGGATTTTGTTGTTGTTCCTACATGTGAAAGAATGATTCAACAGGTTGCCAAGTGCTCTGGCATTCATGCAACAAAACACATGCTCAAGTCCTTAAATGCCTTCACTCAAGCCTTCAGTTGTTCTTGTTTAGAGCTAAGCAGATGAAGAGAATTTTTGCTGGAGATATAAATAAATCATCCTAGCGTGTTTCTCTGTAAGTTAGTATCCTGGATTTAGCTTGTTTTATTTACTTTACTGCCTTAGGCCATTTGACGGAATCACTGTAGCTTCTTCGATTTTGATTAATCAAGGATGGGGATATGTTTGGTGGTTCCCTGTTACTATCACACAACAGCATGTGACTTGCAATATCTGACCCTGGAGAACATTATTTTTCTGTATTCAGATTTGAAAGAGCTTGTAGAAGACTTTCTCAAGTAGTTCTTACTGAAGTTCCATTTTATGTTTAAGGTGGTCTGTTTGTGGTCTCAAAAATGAGTCTAATATATTACGTTGTTTTTTTTTTGTTTTATTTTGTATTTGTATAGCAAATGGGAAATGCAATACATATCTTAATGATAGATATGAAAATTAGTGGACACTTAAGTTCTGCAAAACTACAAAGTTTATTTTAAATTTTGTTTTAAATTTAAAAGGTACAATTTTCCTGATTTGATCTGCTATGATTTCTTTTCTCTGTGCATTGAAATAGCCTCCATTATCCTGTTATTAAAAATCTTTAATGACACCTGCAATTAGTTGTTCTTGCTGGTTTTGTCATCCCTATGCTGCAGTGGTGTGCCACACATTTAAGTCTGACAGATGCAATATAGGTATCTCTTTCCAGAGATAGTGAGGCAGTGAAACAAGGTAATGGAAAGCAAAACAGGAGGTGAAGGACTGCTGTGTGTGCCTCCTTCACTCCACTTGACAGTGTGAGAGAGGAAGGGCTAAGGGCAAACAGTGCTGTGATCTGAGCTGGAAGGAGACCAGGCTCACTCCTCCTCCCACCCATGCAGGAGCATCCCCAGGAATCCCCGGAGCTCGCGTGTACCATGACAGATGATATAGGAAAAGAGAGTTTTAACTAAAACAAAAGACAGGGTCTGTTAGATGCTTCTATTTATAGGTTAGGTAAATATGTTCATCTTTTCATTGACGTCTTTGAAAAACAGTGAGGATCATTACTATTAACATCTGAATATCAGCTTGGCTTTCATGTGTTGGCTTGGAGCCAGCTCTGTGAGTTTTTAATGATACTGCCAAGTTTATAAGGTTCTCTCATGTAACTGAGGTTATTCATGTGGATAAATGGTTATAGGGCCAAGGCCTGGTATCTTTGCAAACAGATACCAAGGCTTTTGAAAGAGGTTTAATGGCAGAACTCACAGGCAGTGCCTCCAGTCTGAGTGCTTTAATAGTTACTGGTGCAGCTGATAATATTTGATAATTAATGGCAGTTAGTAAGTGAGAAATTCCCTTTTTTTTCCATGCAGAAAGAATATAATATTCAGGTTTTGTATCCAGTGAGCTTGTGTTTACCTTTCATCAGTGGTGAAAGAAAAATATAAAGACAAGAAACAAAAAAGATAGCTGTTCCTTCCTGCCAGTAATTTAACTGGGTTAAGGGTTGCGAGCACTAGTGCAGCAGTATGGCAGAGAGTTTGTTTGTTTGTTTTTATTGTAGGCTGGGTTCACAAAACAGCTTAATTGAAATTCAGTGCAAGTTAGGTTTCTTTTTGTGTAGGCCTTAACTGGTAATGCTCAGACTAAAGGTATCTGAGGATGAGGACAAAGAGAGCCTGTCATGACGGTGCCCCTTATGCTCTAACAATGCAAATAGTAATATTTGAAGAAACAGGATGTTTTCATGTATGTTTTATTACTAATGTTTTACTAGTGGTACTTCGGAAAATAGGAAAACATATTTTTAAAAAATCAAACACATTTAATTGAGATGCTCAAGCGTTCAAATATGCTCATGTAAAATTTCAAACAAGAAGATGGGAAGGATCTTCAAAATTATTTGCATATTATTTTATTCTAGAGCATATGTTTAGAGTTTTAAAAATGAGAATTTATAGCAAAAAAAAAAAAGCAGAACAGATCAAGATATCTATGCTTCAACAGAGAAATTCTAGAAACATGCACTAAAATATTAATGAACTGTGATGTTTCATTGGTTCCAAATTTATTTTAAAGCTGCTTAGTACTTTTTGCTGTCCAGGAGTATGCATATTTATCCTATCGTATCTACAAGTTCATGCAAAATTTGATCAATATTTAGCAACTGATTTAAACAACATACAGGGTTTCATGGACAGCAAGGGTCTTCATCTTTACCTTTCTTTAAAAGGCATGCAGTCATGTAACTTCTGCAAGGTACCATACAGACAATTTTGAAGCATGCTATCTCATAATATTTTCCTTAATGTTTATTGATGTTTAGATAAATCTGTTTGATGCTGTTTGTCACACAGACACACACACTTTGGTGAGAAGGCATGAACTATTTTATTTAAAAAAGATCTGACTCCATTTTATAATATTTCTACAGAGGCCAGGGATGGGGGGAGAAGGTTGACACCTCTCCCCATCCCATTGGTCAAGACAACTGTCCATCAGCTGTCCATAGCTCTAAGAACAGGAATGAAGACTTTCCTTGAATTTATGAAAACATTGACAGTGTTTACACACCCAAGCGTGAGAACAATCCAACTAAGAAAACTGAAACAGAAGAGAAGGTTGAAAACATCAGGGTGACACCTCTTTATTATTCCTATACTTTGATATTTATGCCTAAGTTTTCAAAGCAGCCAGTGTGAAATTTACAAAAGTTTATGAAAGGCAATTCAGGGCTAACAGGTCTCCTTCTATGATATGCTGGCACTGGGTGAATGAGGAAAAGGCTGTGGATGTTGCCTAACGACAATTCAGTACAGCATTTAGATGTGTCTTCCACAGCATTCTCCTGGAGAAACCAGCTGTTCATGGCTTGGTTGTGTTCACTGTTCACTGGGTAAGAAAACAGTTGGATGGCAATCCCAGAGATTGGTGGGGAATGTAATTGAATCCAGCTGGGGTCAGTTCCCCAGGGCTCAGCACTGGGGCCACTCCTGTTTAACATCTTTATCAATGATCTGGACGAGGGATCAGGACCTGGCTCAGGCAGTTGGCAGAGAGCCCCGCACTGGGCAGGAGTGTTGATCTGCTGGGGAGCAGGAAGGCTCTAAAGAGGGATCTGCACAGGCTGGATGGATGGGCCAAGGCCAATTGTGTGAGTTTCAACACTTGGACCTGCATTTGGATCACAAACCCGTGAAATATTCCAGGCTTGGGGAAGAGTGGCTGAAAAGCTGCCTGGTGGAAAATGACCTGGGGAGGGTGGTCAGCAGCTGGCTGATGATGAGCTGGAAGGCTGCCCAGGGGGCCAAGAGGGCCAGTGGCATCCTGGCCTGAAACGGAGCAACCAGCAGCACCAGGGCAGGGGCCGTCTCTTTGTACGCAGCACTCTTGAGGCTGCACATAATCCTGTGCTCAGTTTTGGGCCCTTCTCTGCAAGGAATGCGTGAAGGTGTTGGAGTGAGTCCAGAGAAGGGAAACAGAGCTGGTGAAGGGTCTGGAGCACAGGTGTGATGAGGAGAAGCTGAAGGACTTGGAGGGGTTTAGCATGGAGAAAAGGAGGCTCAGGGATGACCTTTTCAGTCACTACAACTGCCTGAAAGGAGGGTGTAGTGAGGCAGGAGTTGTCTCTTCTCTCACGTAACAAGGGACAGGACAAGGGAAAATGGCCTCAAACTGCACCAGGTGAACTTTAGATTGGGTAATAGGAAATACTTCCTCTCTGAAAGGGTTATCAAGCATTGGAACAGGTTGTCCAGTGAAGTGGTTGAGACACTTCAAGAGTGTGTTCAAGAGGTGTCTGCATGTGACAGTCAGGGACATGATTTAGTGATGGATTTGGCAGTGCTGAGTTAACAATTAGGCTCGATAGATCTTAAGCCTTTTCCAACCTAAATGATTCTGTGAAATAATACAGGCTAGAGTTTGTTTTACTGTAAGGGAATCATATATATCAAGCCAAATGCATCATGAAATTGGTGATGCAAAGGTTTGGAAAGAGGGAGCTGTGACTCCTGTTAGTGAGCTATGAGGTACTCCAGCTGGATTACATGACATGTGGTTTATTAGAATTTAGATATCTTCTGCTGTTCTTTTACCATGGCATACATTTTTGAATAGGCTTTGGGGTCGGAGAGGGTTTCCCACATCCTCCTAGTAAGTGCCAGAAAAAGAAGCTGGCACTCCTAGGTACTGGTGGATATTATATTTACAGAAATAGTGTAAGTAATGGCATGGATTTGTTCCCCATAATAGCAAGATAAGGCTTTCCTCCAGATTTCAGGAATTTTAGAAAGAAAAGTGGATTCTTGAAGTGCTGTAGTTACACAGATCACATCAAACTCAACACGAAACACTGAGATATCTTTCCCCGTGCTGTGGATCAACAGTTACAGCATGACTTTTAAGAGATGCTTAGGTAAGGTGGGAATTAACCTCTCCCAAATGCAAACATTTGTAGACTGATTTTTTTAGGAGATAATGTAAATTGAATTATTTGCTCACACCTTGTGCATATAGGGGTTGATTTTTGCTGTTTGTTTGCATCTCTCACCACTTTTTTAATCAGCTTGATGTTTATTTTGGGCTTTCTAATTATTTCCCTTATGAGAAATATGTACTTTTCCATGCCAGAACATGACAATTGCAAATATTGAACTATCTTCTACCAGATAAAACTTCTATTTCTGCATATGTTAACATTTTACTGTCTGCCATTTTGGTTTCAACATATTAAAATGCCCTGCTTGATGTTTTACACAGGGCAAATATGATTTTTAATGTGGGAACATCAGGCTTTCAGTACAATTTCTATCGTTTGCTTTAAAGTCTAAAGCTTCATAGAAGTATCAGACCTGACCTGACTGTGTGGGTGCAGAAGAGCCACTGGACCACACACTCCTGTAGAGCAGCTCCCCAAGGAGAGGTTCCCCAGATCTTGGTAAACATCTTAGAGTGTCCTCACAGCTGTCATCCTCACAGCCATTAGGGCTTGAACTTACAAACATAAAAAAAATTATTGCAACTGTAGGTAAAAACTCCACTTTGAGAGCTGGCAAGGAGAACATTTTTTTTTTTTTCCTCTATTGATCAAAGAGCTTTTATCAGAAAGGCTTATTTTCATGCAGTCATCTAAAAGAGTTATGGCTAGGATCCAGAAAAGTTTATGCTTAGCTTTCTTTGCATTCTGAATCAACACTGGCATATATGTGAGGGTAAATCTGGCTATAGGTAAAACTAAAATTTTATAAAAATCAATATAGACACATAGTGTTTGCAGACATGTTTGGGGGACAGGTAGAATCCTTATAAACTCCACTTTAGCACAGAACTGTAGAATGGTTTGTATTGTAAGGGAACTTCTGGGATTGTCTAGGTCAGCCTCCCAGGCAGGGACATCTTTAACCCAACTAGGTTGCTCAAAGCCCACTCAACCTCACTTCAAGTCATAGAGCATCCACAGTTTCTCTGGGCAAACTGTCAACGTCTCTCCACTCTCACTGTAAAAAAAAAAAAAAGAAAAAAAATCAAAAAAACAAATCATCCTTGCAATCTAAGTGTACTCACTTTTAGTTTAAATTTTTGCCCTTCGTATCTTTTGTTCTGAGAAATGCAGAATGGGTTGGGGTTGGGAGTTCTGGAGGTCGTCTAGTCCAAGCTCTTGCTAAAGCAGATTCTGCTTCCTCATACGCTACAGAAAAGTGAATCTTCTGCAATGGGCCTGCCCTTCGTGTTGATACGTGTCACCTCTGATGGCTTTTCTCAGATAATTTTGGCTACTTGTCACTTCTGCTGGCACTAAAGATTCGATACAATTCAGGCAAAGCCACATGGTTTCAATCTGGGCCCCTCAAATGAACTTCAGGATAAGGTACAGTTACTGCAAAAGATAGTAAGTAAGGGAAGGAAAAATATAGATTAAAGAGATGAGGAGGAGGGGAGAAGGCTGACTTGAATATTCAGGAATGTATCTGCATAGCTGGCAATTCAAAAAGCCTTATTTCTAGTTTAAATCCAAGAGGTTTTGGCCTGAAAATAATTGGTAAGAAAACTATAATCATATCGCAATATTTAAATAACTTCTCAGACTAGAGATATCTTTTAAGTTGTGAATGCAAGAAGCTATTACCTAGTTACACAAAATTAGAAAAAAAAAGGTAAACTACATCTCAGCTGATAGGGATGTTGATCTATTCCCATGGCTTCACCTTTCTGTACAGAGTTCCAAGGTTTGGGTTAAAGGCAACTCATCGGACTTATGTCCTTCATTCTTTTACTTTTCCATTCATTATTTGACTTACCTTGAGCTCATTTAGAGCTCAACTTCTCTTTTTCTCTCAGTAGGAATAGTAGTGATGGTATCAGTTATACCCACTTTCAAAGTTTTTTAAGACCTGAGTTTTAGCCTTGCTAGCCAGGGTTCCAGTATTTTCTCATAACATTTACCTTTTATTGAACAAAATACACATGTTGAATGGACAAATTGTCATTGCATCCCCAGGTACTTCCTGCAGTGATTTCCATTGACTGGAGTACATGAGCTTGTGAAAACAGAAATGATCGACTGCACTGAGTCAACAACACACTCATTATACTACCAGATGCTTTTATTTTCACATAGCAAGAGGAGTGTTATGGACCACTGTTTTCTTTTTTCTCCCAGAAGGATTTTTCAGTGTACTTATAATTCCAGAAATGAATGCTCTATTGCATATTTAAAGAAACTCCTGTCAAGACCTTCAGGAATACAGGCTGTGCTACACAGACACATTCTTTATGAATGTACTGAACTCTCAGCATTTGTTTTAAGAGGCAATTCTGGGGAAAACCAACAGCAACAGCAACAATGAACAAACAACACCCTCTCCCCACCTTCCTCTCTCATGACAATAATATATTACCTATCACTTTTTGTAGTCCATCATCCCTCATGTCTCATTGTATGAACACAAATAGCACTACCTGAACACCACCCCTGAGAGGTTATTTCTGTGCTTTCTCTGTGTTTACAAACAAAGTGTGTTGTTTTCCCTCACACATATGTTATTATCTTTTTCTAAGTACTTGTTGCAAATCGACTGTAATTTATCAAGTGCCTGTAATGGATGTTGTGTATTTGGATATAGTTGGATTTCTAAAGGTCATGTTTATTACATCCTTGGGAAGCCTATTGTAAAAGTTTATCAAAGCCTTGCAGAACTGCTGATGGGTGTGGGAATATCATCAGATTACTAATGCATTCTGCTTCTGCTGGTCTAGTCAGCAAATGAGAAATCTAAAAAACCTTGGGTATTTTCTACTTCAGGTTGAGGCTGAAGCAAGAAGCACAGAATGAACATGTTTTAAAAAAATAGGCTGTGTTGTGCTGAACACTAAGAAGCAAACATGGGGATTGAATAGTTATTGCTTGAATAAAGATACAACATTTTCAAAAATTTTTTGTGGTGTCACGCATAAACTTTTAAATATTTACTCATTTCTCTTACTATCCTGGATTAAATTCAGCTTTAGTACAAGAAGTGCCATCACATTAAGCTAAGGAAGACAGGGAGAAATATAGATTTCCACATCTGTTAGAGAATTTATAGAAGTCATTAGAGCTGTAATAACGTATAATTATATAGTTCTGACTGCAGTCAGAATCAAGACAAGTAAATGCTGGTATGCTAATAGCATTTCCAAAAAAAAAAAAAAAAAAAAGAAAAAAGAAAAAAAGAATCCTAGTCTTTTATTCCTTGATGCTCATCAAACAGGTCAGACAGTCACAGATGGATGCAACAAGAGATGAACGTGTGAAAGGTCCATTTGTGCAGAGCAGCCAACCTGTGTCACTGTTCAGGTGGAAGGGAGTGTGAATGTTTCTAATATTTGCTAGAAATGGAACCAAATTCAAAATATGAGCATGAAAAGTACTTTTTAGAATGTTTAACCAGGAAGAAGGAAGTGTCACTGCCTTCTTTACCTGTAGACGGATCTCAGATTTATGTCCTCATCTCCACCAAACTTTTGGCATTTTGGTCTTACACACTGCTGTGTTGCTTGGAGCACTTCAGAGTGAGCCCTGAGATTGGCTGCTTGTGACAGAGGAGAAACTACGTACAGTTATGTTCTTTCTGCTTGATCTGAGCCTAACATGGGAGATACACACATGAAGTAGTGTGAGAACTAAAAACACTAAGAGCAGAGCAGTGATTGCATGGCACCACCCAGAAGGGAAGTATTTTTTCATTTCTTTTTCATGCATCATTTAGTGCTCAAGGCTTTCATTTTGCATATCTCTTAAGTAATCAAGGTGTACAGACAGTGGGGAATTAATAAATAAATAAAAGGAGGCAAAGAAAGAAAGACCGAAAAGCATGGAAGAAAATGTCAGTAAGTGAAGTACCAATTGTCACTCTCTTGCACTCATACCATGTATCCTCGAGTTTCAGACATAATTTGTGTATCTTGTAATAAGAGGGGAGCAGAAAACAACAGCAGGCAATTACATTCAATCCTTGGGAATTCCAGCTTCTGCCAGTTAACTGGTATGTGATAGATTTTCTAAGACTGAAAGCTAACTGGAGGAAGGATCACAGTCAGCCTTCCATGGCCCTGGGAGTGCCGTGCCCTCTCATGGCCTGGGGAATGGCCAAAGCAACAGTGGCTTCCTCCCTTACAGTAGTCTTGCTAAAAAACTAATTTTTAATCCCCATTGTAATTTGAAGGTACTGTTTAATACAGAAATGTAATACTCTAGTATGACATCATTAGCACTGGCTGTTGTCATCAAACACAAATCTCTTCTGCACTGAGCACATCAGACCAGAGAACAGATAAATATAATAGGGACATCATCTCCCTGATCACTGCAATATGTTTCATAGTCCTTTGTTTTGTGTTATGTCTCAGAAAGGATCTTTGAAGGTAAAATCCATTTTCCATCGCCATCAAGGTCTTTTCTATTTTCTCATCTGTACTTCAGTTTTGTAGACTGACTTCTAATAAATAATTCTGATTTCTTTGTCATTCATTTTGTAATAAATACACTAAAAACTCTGTCTATGACCACCATATTAAACCTATTGTTGCAACATTGCATATTTCTAAGATTTTTCAAAATCTAGTAGTGAGAAATTGAAAATGACAGATACTTTGGAAGAAACAAATGATTTCAAAGCTTTTGTTCCTGCCATGGAAACCTGGTGTCAAAGTTTGCAAGATAGACTCACCTCAGCTATGGAGAAAGCAAATTTGATAGTAAGGAATCACAGAAGCACAGAACCTTGAGTTTGGAAGAGACTGGTGGATGTCAGCTGCTGGACCTTTGCTCCGGCAGGGTGAGTTGGAGCCATGTCCAGATGGCTTTTTAGTATCTCCAAGGCTGAAGATGCCACAGCCTCCCTGGACAACCTGTGCCAGAGCTTGGTCACCCTCAGAGTGAAAGTGTTTCCTGATGTTCAGAGAGAACCTCCTGTGTTTCAGTTTGCTCCTGTTGCATGTCCTTTAAGGAGAGTGTGACTCACCTGGACACCAACATTCAGTAGATTTATATGATGAGTTTCTTCATGCTGTGCTTCAGGCATTCATATAGAACTAACATTTTGTGTTCCTTCTGCATAGATAAAGGAGCAGGTACTGTGAAGCAAGTGGCTGAACTTGATCACTCATATCCTGAATTGTTTCCTGCATTGCAGGATATTCTGAGTAATAATTCCTTAGTGGTGCCTCTTGAATTTAATCTCCACGGGTTAAAACACTTAAGTATTGCTTGTAGCAAGAACTGAAATCCTAGTCTTATAGATCTGTACCATGGCTAAAAATATTATCCATCCTGCTCAGGGTGTCATATATAGTATATTTTAAACAATACGAGAATACTGTAGGGAAAAATGGTCGAGATGCACCACAGTTTGGTGATTAATCTATCAGGACAGGGATGTAAATTCAGTCTGTTCTCCAGTGCAAGTAAAGATGGGATCAAAGCCTGGTTCTTGCCAGTTTTTAACTGCAGCTTCCATATTTCAACTTTAAAATCTTACCTTAGTTGTGGTCCCTAAATCCAAGAGCAGACTAAGAGTATTATCTTCCTCTTACCTTATCCTGTATGCAAGGCTTAAGATTCAGAAAGTATCTTCTTACATTCATGAGGAACCCGTTCATTTAAATCAGGCATGCAGACACTGCTGGGCCGGAGGTTGTCAAGTTGGAAACTCTATAAAACTTGGTTTGCAGAGACTGAGTATCTTTGTTGACTGGCTTTTTATCTTACTTGGTTCTGCCTTTTCGTATGGCACCATCTAAAGATGATTACCTTCTCTCCAAATGCACAGTGCTGAAATCCTTTCCAGCTCTTACCAGCCAGTCTCCAGACACCAGCTCCAACATCCTGAACAAAGCCCTTGCCAGCTGCAATACAGCTTGGTCCCCCTTAGATGTAGAGTTCGATAGGACCTGGAAAATGTTCATGAGCTGATCACATATATGTGTTTAGAGTCACTTATAGGGCCTTATTTCTGTTTTATGTTACCTTTATGGCCTTTTGTCAGAGCTGACAGAGTTATTGACGACATGTTGGTGTAGTTATGTAGAAGTTATTTGATCTAGCAATTAATGGAAACACATTCCTTTGTCTACAAATCATCTACAGTATTGCAATGTCAAATTATAGAGACACCTAAATTTAAATTTGAATTTATGAGATATAATTCTTTTGAGGTTAAGCAACTTCTGTTGTTGTGACAAGAAATATTTACTAATAGGCTAACCTTTTGAAAAGGTTCAAAGGTTTGCCTTCATGGTGACTGATAGGTTGCCAGTCAAAGCCCTTCCCTTTTCCTCCCTACACCACTCCCACCAATATATAACTTGTTAGAAGCCAGCTATAAAAAGGCAATAGGAATGAGATTCAACCCCAGACTTAGATTAGATACTATATACAAAGCTTTTCTCCAATGAATGCGCCAGTAGATATGCTGCAAGACCATTACTGAATTTAGAAATGATGTAGAACATTGTCCTCTCTGGTCTTCCATACTTACTCATGCTTACAACTTTCTTTGGGAACACTGTCTACCCTTTCCTTGACACTATTTAACATTTGGAAGAGAACATTTTCCTAATGACAAAATTGAAAATTGTCTTACTATCTATTAATGAGATGTAACTTCCACAGAAAATGATGGTATCTTTTTTTTGTATAGACATTGCCTCATGCAGCCTATACTTAAGTAAAGGAGCTATGCAATCTTGAGAAATATAAGTACAAGGTGAAACAAAAAAGTAGAACTAGTCTTTGTTATTCCTCAGCTGTGAAGCCTACTCTGTGGTCTTCTCATTAATGTCTAGACTGCAAACAAGAGAAAAGCTGAGCAATAAAAAAAGTTATTTTATTCGTTTTGACTGAAAACAGTTCTCTAAATTATTTAATTTCATCCAAGTTGTTTAAGCACTAGTGGAAACAAAACATGCTAAGAAAAGCTTCATAATGCCTCAATTCAGATTAGACAGTAAGGAAGCATTTTCTTCTTCCTTTAAATATGGATATATCAGAGATATAACAAGGGGGTGGAAACAAAGATCCTGCATTACAAATTCATTTGGATTAATCATGCCTGTTCTGTGAAAATGTTTTAATATAAGAAAATGTGAACCAGTTTCAAGACATTTTGTAGCTATTTGGTTTATGTTAGATAATAAGCAAATAATTGTAATTAATGAAGGAGTGAACATTTCAGCACATCCACCTAGGAGCTAACAGAAATAAAAAACTACCCCCAGTTTTGTAGGTCAAGGTGTATTCAATCAACCAAGTAAAAGCCCTCGATTTCTTTTTTTTTTTTTTTTACAACTGACTGTATAATCCTGAGAAGTGATCAGTAATCTCTAGGTTGGGAGCATTATCTAACACTTTACAAGCATGTAACGCATTTTGTACTTTCAGTTGCCTTAGATAAGCACTATTTATGTAGTGGCAAGAGCCAGTCTAGTGGTTTTTGCTTCATAGGATCTTGCAGCTGTCTTTACTGCCATGGAGCCATAATATAATGATTTCTACTGGAACTATGAGGGTTTTTTAAAGAATGTAAAGTGAAGAATATGCCAAGCCGCCATTTAAAAAATGTCCCTGGTCTAATTTTGGGAACCTGGAAAACAAATACAGATTCTAAATGGGATTTTTTGTAAGGTAGTCCTTGAGGTTACTGTAGAAGTGCTATGGTTTTGAAAGGTTTTTTTAGCTTCAAATAACTAAGAGTACATATATTTAGCACATAATGTATCTACATCCCCAAGCAGTGGTATTTTTTAAAAAGAAGTCATGAAAGAGAAACTGATTGAAAACTAAGGTCACATGTTCAATATTTAAATTTGAGTACTATAGAAGTTTCTTTAGGTTAAAAATAAACTCCTTTTTTCTGTTGATATTATCTTACTGGATGAATAAGTGTAGCAAAGAAAAGATTGTACTTGCCAGTGCTCAAAGGATGGGTAGGGTTCTTGGGGCTTAGAGGAATAGGGACGGAAAGATTCAGTAGGTGGCACTCTTTCCTTTGACTTTTTTTCAGCACCAAAATCTCTTAAGTTGCTTTTGAAAGCTGGTGTCTTTTAAAATGACCTTACAATAAAGAGGTGCCCTCAAGTGGTTATTCTAGATTGGATGGGAGGCTTTAGAAGAACCATGCTTGCCCTAACCAATTATTATACCAGAAAATTTTACTCTGTTGATTTCCTCAGTTGTGTCAGTTGGTTATCATTCCTTTTCCAAAATATGGAGAGTTGTTTTTCTCTTTGAAACAATGGCATTATCTCTCCACAGTTATTGCAATGAATTTAAGAAAATGCAGGTCCTTGTAACACTATAGTCATGATACATGTATTGGTTTTTTTTTTAGGCTCACTGAACAATGAGAGGATTACAAAAGCTCAGTGTTGTTTTTTTTTTGTCTGGATAGGACTTGTACAACCTAGATTCACCTTTTCTTAAAGAAAAAAAATCACATTTTCTTAGGAAAACAGTGTGTTTGCCTCAAAGTAATGAAAGTGATCTGACATTTTAAAAGCTGATAGACATTTCTCAAGACTAACAAAAATTCAGGCCTTTTTCACAGACCCGAACACTTGGTAGACAGTTGTATTCTTATTTAACTAGACAAGATGTAAAAGACAGTATGAATATAGACAAAAGATACTTGGGACAGGACAAATCAAAGACACAAACCTTTAATACTGATACGTGTGTTCTCAGAAATGAATGAACATTTACACATGTACAGCTTTGAAATACTGCCCATTGAGTTTTGTTTTCTCTTGTCTGTTCATCTCAATTATTTTACTTTTCATGTATTTACTGGCGCTATAAGAAGCAAGAAACATACATCTTTCCTGCACTGATGTACCCTGGGATAAGGTGTGACCCAGTGGAGTGCTCTAGGAGGAGCCCAGAAAGAGGTCCCAAGGAACATGATATGTCAGTACAAACATAACCAAGTTTCCACCGTGGCTCTTGTGTATCTCCCAGTCCAGCTCTTCTGGTAATTGGTAGCATTCAAAGACTAAATGTGTCTGTTGGGCTTATTCATCCATGACAAGTCTTTTGCAGACTTGCCATTTCATTCCCTTTTGGTGTTCTTGTAGCTTAACTGAATTACAGCTCCAGTACTAATAGTGCTGAAGTGAGAATGAGGTTTATTATATGGACACTTCTCTTTTACTCCTCTAGGCACTGACATATTTTCTTTATTGAAGAGCACCTTTTCTTTAAAATTCATATTTGCAAGATGTCTTCTCATTACTATGATTTGCAGTCTTATAGTTTTATTTCAAGGACAAATGCAGGCTTTTGTTCAGGCTAATTTTCCAGAGACAATGTGCTTCAAAGTGAGATTTATTCCTTCTCTTACACAATTAGTCTTACTTAACTAAGTTTCCATTTTAAGACCTATTATCTTCCCTTCGTATGAACGTTTAAGAGAAGTTAAGGATTATTGAATTGAATAAACGTAGCAGCTGGGCTAGTCTGTTTTTACTCCTAGTAGTTGTTTTACTAGCAGACAATACCCACTATGTGGTCTGTGAGGTACTGAAGGAAAATAGTTGCTTTCATGCTGTAAGAATTCAGTTCAATGTACTTGTCCTGCCTTTCTCTCTTCTCTGTACAAAGTGATTAGATACCATCTTGGCACTGTCTGGGAAATAGAAAAAGTCAAGAATACAACTGGCCAGTTTCTAAGGTCTACTTCAGACAGTGCTGTGGAGCATTCTCTGATGGATGATTACATTTTGGATAGAGGTTGGGGTGCTGACCTTGGTCTACAGAACGCAATATGATTTAGGGCCTGGATTGGTGGTACAATCACAGCTGAAATTATTTCCCCTTCTTAAGAAAGGATAAGTTGGTGTCAAGTTGTTGCTATTGTTAATCATTATTATTTGAGGTAAGGAGAAAAACTTTAATTGAGCAAGTTGACGTGTTGATTATCACTCATCTGTTAGGAGTCTTGAAATACAACAAAGATGGGCAAAAATACAGATTGCACATTTATGTTGTTTTGGAAAAAAAATATTGAATTTACTTCTGTGCCGTGTGTGATACTGTCCAGTCACTGAATATTCACACAGATGATTTACTCATGTAGAAATAAGTGTTGAATTCAAAAATGGTCCAGTGAGAAGTAAGAATCCATATAAAGTTTTGCACCACAGAACACTTTGCTTTCTGTTCTCATAAATAATCCTTTTGCTGGCATTCTCAATCTTTAAATCCATAAGCAGGAAAACATGAGATATTACATAAGGCTAAGCAGGTTACAAGTAATAGTAGTCTAGAATTTTGACAGTATCACACTTCCCAAATTAAAATACATTCATATAAAATGTTTAGATTACAATTTTCAATGCATTAAAAGTATGATGGTGTTCTCTTTACCCCACAATTTTTTAATATATGATAAAAATATTTCTTCTATCCAGGAGTTTCATAAATAGGACTAAATCAAGATCAGGCATCAGAACATTTTTGTCTGTGTTTGCTCTTAAAGGAGATTTCAATACATTGCCTTCAAAACATTGGTCTTTGAGTTTGTCAGGAGGAATAGCTGATTTATTATTAAATCCTCCTGTTTGTCACAATAAAAAGAAAGCTGTACTTACTTCAGTCTTTCTGTAGATCTTTCAAAGGTTTAAAATTGTAGATTCCTTGGGAATGAAATAGTGTGTGAAGCATTTCATGCTTCTTAAAACTGCCCCCAGTGATATGGAGAAGCTGATTATAGTCAAGTCTGCTTTCCTTGCATTCACTGTGCATTCATTTAACACTCAATATTTTACAGTCTACCTGCACAGCACCAAAAGTGCCAAGAAGGTTGAATAATTTTCTTAGGTTAGATTTGACATAAACTTAGCATTAACTTCTGCTATTACACCTGACTCCTAAAATGTGCCCCTACTTGAATCTGTTTGATCTGAACAGGTATTCAAGGGTGCACATATTTGAACTTAGAGAAAACAGAGAAATTATTATGAAAGCAAGACAATGTGTATGTCAAATATCTGACATATCATGCCACCAGCTGGAAAAAAAACCCTTGGTTTTGTGTCTGTGGTATTTTGCTTCACATCAAACAGCTACCAAGGAAAGCAGCCTTTCATTTGGAATCAGCGAAATTCTGTGTCATCACTAAGATTTCCAGGCTCACTGAGGAGAGGAGCTGATCAGCAGTGCAGCCAAGTCACTAAGAAGCCCTCTTGAATAACTGGCACCAGACCAGAAGAGACATAGAGTTTGGGGAGTTCTGAGGTTTTTTTTTTTTTTTCCTTTGTGGGTTGGTTTTTTTTTTTTTAAGTAGAAAATCAAAACAACAAAAAGGGCAAATCTGAAAATCAGAATCCAGACTACTGCTTAAACTGCAGTAATCCAGATTTTGTTCATGCTTCAAGTTATCCAGAGATAACAAATGTACATGAGAGCTAGCTAAGATTTCCCTTTCTGCAGCTACTTATTTTCGGAACTAAATATTGTTTAAAACTGAAGAATATAACTTACTTTAAATTCTGAATTTTCAATATACCTTCATGAAAGAGTGAATTATTCTGGTTTATATGAATTGAGATATTGTGCAAGAAGTGTGAAAGTATTCCAGACGCGATACTTGATACGAAAGGGCACTTAGTATTCTTTTTAATTAATCCTTATAATATCTGAGTATCCTTAGTCAGTTGGTTTTGAAGTTAAATGTAGAAATCAACACAGAGAGATTTCACCTCAGAAAAAAACAAATTCAAAAGCTTTTAATTTAGGTCACTTTATCTCTGCTTCC
The DNA here is from genome assembly GCA_013397315.1 of Donacobius atricapilla. Classification (NCBI taxonomy): domain Eukaryota; kingdom Metazoa; phylum Chordata; class Aves; order Passeriformes; family Mimidae; genus Donacobius; species Donacobius atricapilla. The sequence goes on along the minus strand of WBMY01012615.1, from coordinate 430,320 downwards.
TTCCTGTGTACTCACTTTCAGAAGACTGGAACATAATGTGACTCAGCTTGACTCTCCTGGCAGTGTCTCCTCAACAGAGGTTCAGTGTTAAGACATTTGCAGGTCAGAGGGGTGGGGCATGGCAAGCATTAGTGTGTCTGTCTGCTTAAAGTCAGAGTTATTAGTGCTTTGCTTTTTATTAGGATAAGTTCATTCTTTTTTCCTATTTATCTGTTGGTCCAATGATTAACTCATAGTGACACTTCTATTTGCTTAATGGCCCTTTTTTTGACCTAATTTTAAGTATTTCTGTAAACATTACCCCTTAGCCTGTGTTCCAGATTAGCATGTAAAAGACTTTCTGCAGCTTTCTGCTTTAACACTTTACCAGTCAAATGATTACTTCTGCTTTTAACTGGATTTTTAGCCTCAAAGTCGGTCAGTGTCACCTGCCAACCTAAACTGGTCATATGCAAACATGCATGCAACAAACGCAGGTGCATTTCCATGCCTCTGACTTACCTGTGGAACAAACCATTTGGATAATAAACTTGGTTCAGGTAACTCTGAGAGCATGCAGGTAACTCTGAGAGCATGCTCTTCAGTAGCAGGGATATAAGCAAATATCCAGCATGTCACTTTTCACAGGCCTTCTCTTCTTCACTTTTCTGACATGTGCCTAAAGGAGTGATCAAGAGACAAGTGTCTCTTTGAGGAGAATAGTAGTAAAATGACACGAGTGAGAAGAGGGAAAAGAGACATCAGAGAATACTTCAAACAGAAGCTGAAAAGCTACACAGACTCCAGCAGCACAAAGCAACATTAGTACATGGTCGCCCTACATTGAAAAAAGGGAATCTTCAATAGAACAGTGACAGCATGAAGTAGCAAAACAGAGTTTGCCCAGTAAAGATTTTATGATTTCTTTTCAGCTTATCTCAGGGACAGGAGAGAGCACTCTCCAGTTTTTCAAAACTGAGCCTTTACATCATAAAGAACATACTATTATTATTATTATTATTATTATTATTATTACTATTATTATTACCATTATTATTATTATTTAATTTTCTCATTCTGGAAGATAATGTCAACTAGATTTGGTTTTTTAAATCTTTTTTTTATCTGTTATCTTTTTTACTTTTTTTAAAAAATCTGCTTTTGAAGTTGAAACTCATCTTACCTAAATGCACCAAAACTTCATCAATAAAAGCATGTTCATGCCAGCAGGCATAAAATAATTCAGATTTTTTCTGGGTAAAGCTTTGAACATTACTTATCTTCATTTTAAAATAATGAACTTATAGCACTTTGTTTTTACCTTGGGATTGATCTACTAGCTGTTTTTTTGTATTCCCTATGTTTTTGCGAGATCTACCCTGTTACATATTGCATATTACATGTCTTAGCTGCATGTTTCTTTACATCTGGGCAGCAGGGACGCAATGTAAAGAATAATGCATGGCCTAAAACACCCTGCAGTAACAGTTCATGGAATTTCTGTAAAGTACCTGTGGAGTTCTAACAGCAGAGAGTCAGCACAGTGAACCTATGCACTGAAAGCTGGTGCCCTGGGCTTTTATAGCACTGCCTCTCTTCACTGACGATTTACTTTTCTAGATCTCACTAGGTTCACATTATTACTCATCGTTATCACTAGCATGCCATTGTTACTCTAAGAGCTGTCCTTCCTATATTTATAAAGCAAATTATATTTTCTACGCGTGTTATTCTTGACTGAGTTGTTCACCTAATAATTCTACATAATTAGCATCTTTGTGTTTGTAGAATGCTAGGTAAGCTGTTTTCATTAAGCCTCTGGTTTTGAAACCAAAATGTGCTATAGTTGTCTCAAAATACATTTATTAGAGTGTGCTAATTAAAACAGTTGAAATGCAGTGTTCTGAAATCACAGAATAATAAAGTGGTTTGGATTGGAAGGGACCTTTTAAGATCATCTGGTTCCAACCCCCCTGCAATGGGCAGGGACACTTTCACTGGACCAGGTTGCTCTAAGCCCCATCCAGCCTGGCCTGGGCTGCAAGGGCACATTGCTGGCTCAGGTTGAACTTCTTGCCAAGATCAGAAGAAACACATTAACAAAGAATCCCCATGTAATATTTTAAGTTCTTTTATTAAAAACAATAAAATGAAGGTGTATTTTGACAACCTTGCCCCTGCAGATTGTGGATATATCCATGTAACCACAGTGCTGCTAAGGGGCACTTAAAAAACTGCAGTGCAAAATCAGCATCACACAAAGCATTTAGTTTCAACGAGAAGAAAATTCTAAAACATACATGCAATCTTACTTCATCTGCTTAAACTTTATTATGTACTTTCTTTTATGTTCAATCAATTTCATTCCAGCAGAGAAACTAAGAGGTGAGAAAAGCACAGGGAAAAACTTCTTCACAATCACTCGTATAGCAACAGTAACCTGAAATCAGGCTGGAAAAAAAATTATACCCCTAATCCTCGAGCTATGAACATAAATTAAAGAGCACCTAGGGAAGAAAAGGTATTTTTTACATCCTTTCTTTCCTTTATACTTAGGAGACTAATTTTTGGAAATAGGCCCCCCAAGACTATGTTTGCAAGAACATTAACTGTAGTTTTTAAGGATATTTTGACTTTTTAAATTGGCAAGGTATATCTCATTTCTTTTGAGCTCCAAGTACTGCTTGCAGCGGTCTTTGTGAAAACTTAGTCTCAATTTCTACATGAACAGTTTGCAGCTGGTAGTTTTCTGAAAGACTTTATTTGGAGAATAACTTTCTGCTTCCAAGTGCTTAAACCTTGTTGGTTTCTGAATATTTAAAATGCTCGTGTAGAAACGGCTGAACTTTTAAGTGTTTCACTGAAACTTATTCCACACCCCTTATTGCCTGGAGGATGTTGTTCAAGTTCAAATTAATTATACTTCAATGTTAAAATAGCTCCTACTCATACTCTACTTTCCCCCAAGCTGACTTAAAGATAATTTGCATATGAATATTTTATAGACAATATAGTAAGATTTTCATCCTTGTAAGAGGTTACATTTATTGATGGTTGTGGTCAATGTGTTTGGTATATTCTCTTTGGGTTTTTTTAAATACATGTGATAGGTACATATTGGTGGTTGTTTTTTCAGTGCTTTGTTCTTGTGCAGCTGCAGTGGAAGCTCATGCTTTTCACACTGAATTTTAGCTTTTTAAGCAAAAGTAAAGATGAAGGGTCTAATTGCTTCAGCCCTGTAATTAAGTCTTTGTGGTAGACATAGATATCTCTTAATCGTAATTCATTGTAAATACACCGATCTTTGTTTGATTATTTGTTTGTTTGTTTTTCCTGGTCAGCTAATATATGCAATAAAGAGGAGCAGTTTCAAAATATTTAGTTTATCCAGTCTGAAAGGACAAGCAAATAAAAATCTCATTAGCAGATCGATTGAGGAAAAATCCACGTTTCTATATGATTAGCTTTAAGTCTTCACCTCCATTGACTCAGACAATCACTAAATGACAGAAACTAAGGTGGTACTCTGTTGCAGTCAGCAGTTTTATGATCCTGTGCATGTAGCCAAGCAGTCATGTGTCTTATGGAATGACTGTAAATGATTAATGGAGCTGAAAACCTGGGCTGTGTGTCTCCTCAGATTTGTTTCCTCTCCTCTATTTTGAGAAAAAAAAGCCCACTGCTCAATTACTCAACATTTTATTCTCCTGTGTCTCAGCTCATAAGTCTATCACTGGATCTCTTACTTGTGAGGGATGACCATTTGCCATTTATCTGAAATGCACTGTAATGCCTAGATAGAGATTATGCTTGGTCAACATCAGTTTTTTATTTCCTTGTGTTTTGTAAGTTCAGTTGTCCAATACACAATTTAAAGAGTTGGTTTTGTTTTTTTGTTTTTTCCTTCACCTTTATCTGATAGATGAAGTCCATTTACTAAATTTACTCAGCCACAGTATTTTCCAATGCACACTATTTTGGTACTTCCAGACGTATTTACGGTCTGTTGATGAGTGTTTGGCACATTCTGATGATGAATCCTTGTCACGAAGAGCCGTACCTACTTCTCTCAACTGGATTGCTGACTAGATCAGATAGTATGGTGCCAGTATAATCCATCTGGAGCAATCCAGGAACTTAGTTTTCTCTTGCACCTAATTCCATACTAGTAAGCTCTCTGAAGTTTTCCTCATCCCATTGAATATCAGTCAATTCTAGGCAGCCAATACTGGTGTTGGTCCTGTCTTCCCATGAAGGAGTGGTCCCACCAGCCACCTAGCTGCATCACTACTTATGGTAAAGGAAAAAGAGGGTGTGAGGAATGGTTGGTTTGTTGGTTTGTGTTCTGTTTTCAGTTCAGTTCTTCATACCAAAGTCACCCTCCTGTAAAATGGAGAAAAACATCTCTGATACGCATTGCTTAATGTTGGCCTTTTATGAGAACCTCACTGATTTTTAGAAATTTAGTCCAGCATGGCCTGAAATTCCACATTCCGCACTCAAGTCTGACTTTTGTTACACAAAATACTATCATTTTATGATAATGCTACTGTATTGGCTCATGGTGATTTGTTATCATCATTCATAGCTCTGGTCACTCTGAGGTGACAGTGTATGCCTGTGCAGCAGCTGTACTCTACAGGGACTGCCTTGGTGAGGTGACTCCCCCAGGCACCGCTGTGTCTGGTGAAGAGCTCCCTAACTGCTTTCCACCTTTGAAAATCAGGTGTTTAATTTGCATCGTGAAGGAGGTGGGGTTTATCCACTGCGCAGTGCGAGCCTGTTCCTGCATAAGTGCTTCTGTGCTGGCTCCTCAAAGTTGCCTTCCCCTTTCCTGTTTTACTTTTTTCTCCTTCAGAATTGCTCTGACTGCAGCAAGCCCAGCCCTTCTCCCAGGATACTTACTGGAGGGCTGACATAAAAACAGACTTAAAGACAGAACTGTTTGAATTCTGTAGGAAGCAGAACAGAACATCACTGCTCTGGTCACCAAACCCCAATTCCTGAATGTAACTGCAGGCAAATCAATGAAAGATGAGTAATAGTGTAAAGCACTTTTGAATCCTTGCCATAATTTAATGAGGATCTATAGAAATGAGGAATGGATGGGGACTCCCCTGACAGTATCATTCTGGAAAAAAGAGCCTTGCAACTTTAAAACATTGGCCAATTTCCCTTCCTCTAGGTGACTCTCCCCATACTCGCTCAATGTCCTATTATTTTTGGCCCTTCCATTGACTACAAATCTCTAACCATAATATGACATCTAGTCTCTTCATGTTACGCTATATAAGAATGTCTCAAAGCCTGCCAATAGAGAATGTGTGTTTTCTTTTATGGCAACTATTAAAGAGATTTCTGTCCACACTCCTTGCAGCACATAGTTGGTTTTTTGTCTTTTATTCTTCTGGCTGTTTTCCTTTTCAAACCCTAAGCACCTGCCACTCACCCTGACTGTCCTACATGCTTGGCTAGTCACTTTTTTTTCTTCTTGGTGATTGTCATCCTACCAGCCCCCAGGGAGAGCTGTGAAACAGATCCCTACCTGCATTTGCTCGCACCTTATTCCCCATCTGGTGTTGTGAATTTCTGTTTATTTTCTGGACTGCTACTTGGAACAGAAAAGTCCTGAGGAGGCATGGTTTGACTGCTTGACAAATAGCCATCCCAATAAAGGTTTGGAAACATGGGCGAGGCAAATAGGGTTGGTTATACATCTTGTAATTTCACTGTGCTAAATTCTAATTATTGTTAACAAAAATTGCAACGACAACTTCTAAACTGCCCTTAGAAGAACATCCTTCTAGTATCCTCGTCAGATGACTCTCAGTCACTGTACTGACCAAGCCAGAGAGATTTGAAAGTCTTGCTCCCTAGGTTTACAGTGGCAAATGAAGCTGGTTGTACTGATGGTCATGATCTCCATATTCCTCAAGGCACTCTTGTGTCAGCTGCTTTGACAGGGCTGGCCCTGACATTAACCCCAGTGAAATACTGCCACATACCAGCAGTTTGCTTATCCTCATACAATTATCACTAGAGAGACTTGCATCTGCAATGTCTCCTGGAGAAATAAAAGTAGCATTAGTAGCCATGCGGCAAACATATGGTGCCTCAGAGCAGCTGGGAAAACACGGTGCTCCAGCTTTCTTGATGGGAAGCACTTCTCCTCTGCCAACTGCATTTTGTAAAACAGTTCAAAGCCTTTTACCAGCTTTCAGGGAGCTGCTTGCCACAGGGAAATGCTTGTGAAAGGAGTGGGCAGGCAGGCACCCAAACAGCAGAAGTCATAAGCTGTCTTGCTACCTCTCCCCATCTTCCAGTTTCTGCACAGAGTGCTGGGATTATCTGCTGAGAGGAAAAATTACTAAAGGTGTTTGGATACAAGTAAGCCCCCTACCTCTATAGGATGGCCAATTCAGATCATCAGATTAACTGAGCATTGGCCTTTTAAGCAGGCATTCTCTAGGAATGATGTTGCTATATCAGTGTCTTCTTGCCATACACTTCCTTTGCTGTGCCCCATTGCAATTCTGTCTCTTTTCCACCTTTCTTCTCTGTGGTCAATACCTCCTGATCCAGTATCCTGACCAGCCTGTTTTGATACCGCTAACTTCAGATCTAACACGTGAGCAAATGCAACCCCATGGTAGGTCCTAAAGATCAGCTGATGGACTTCTTAGAGCTTCCTTTCACCTTCTCCTCCAAGGGCATTTCTCTACTAGGTTCTATCCAATCTCACCTTCAGGTCGTGGCACTGTCTGTTTAACTTCTTCTTCAGGTCACTGTACTTCTCCTTCAGACGTAGAACCTCAGGACCATAGATCAACCCAGGTTAGAAAGGCCTCAGAAGTTCATCCTGCCCAACCTTCTGTGGGAAAGAAAGCCTACAAAGAAAGGAAGAACTAAGAAAGGAAGAATATTAAGTATATCAAGTCCATCTGTAGAAGACATCATGCTGTAGACAGGGAAAATAGGAATCATTGTAAAAATATTTTCTTAAGTCTACTCAATATGAAAACCTCCCATGGGACAGCCACAACACATTTTATTTTCCCAGCTCAGAACATCAGCATTATATGACACCTCCTCTCTCAAAGAGTAGAATAACCAGACGAAATATAGGATTATCCATAGGAATGATAGGTTCTTTGTGTGTCCTTAGATACCATGCTCCCATTCAGGATGGTGATCCATATTACATATTCTGAATTCTTCTGAACAGTTTTCCCTCAAATTTAACGAATGTATCTCATGACATCATTCTAAAGCATTGTAATGAGAACAGCATCTTTAATAAAAAAATTCTCTTCTGTCTCAAAATTTTAAAGGAGTTAAAATAAAGGAAAAGGTACAGATACAGTTTCTAAGAAATTCTAAGAAGGAAAGCCTTCCTTATTAAAGCAACAAAGATTTCTGACATAACCTGAGTAATTTCCAAGTAATTGTATGAACCATTGGGTGTATCTTCTACATCTCTTCTTTCAGGATTTTAATAAATGTTCAGTATATATTCTACACATCCCATAGCTGCAGTTTAATTATCACAAAGTGTACTTACAGTATTTGGCATACAGAATCTTTATAATATATGCCTTATAGACTTCTGTAAAACAGACATCTTCCCTGAATAAAAACATTTTAAAAGAATTTTAAAAAATTCTTTAATGTGCTATTCAGCACAAGAATAAGTGAGAGTAATTGAAAGCTTACCTATCTCAGTGTTTTGGAGCAGTAAATGTGAACAGATGAAGTACTTAAATGACAGTGAGGCTCCTGTTAGTACCTGCGGACCTGTGGAGAAAGGAGCCCATGCTGGAGCAGGTTTGCTGGCAGGGCTTGTGACCTGGCAGGGCACCCACCCTGGAGCAGCCTCTTCCCGAAGGTCTGTGTCCTGTGCTAGGGCAGTTTTTGGAGAACTGCAGGGGATGGACCCACCTTGGGGCAGTGCAGGAAGATCTGCCTCCCGTTGGTGGAACCCCATGCTGGAACAGGGAAGAGTTTGAGGAGGAAAGCGCAGCAGAGACTGGACTGACCACTATAATGGCCAGTATAATGGACTGACCACTATAATGGCCAGTATAATGGACTGGCCACAGCCCCCATTCCCTTTGCCCCTGCACTGCTGCTTGGAGAAGGAGATAAAGACATCAGGAGTGAAACTGAGCCCTAGAAGAAGGGACGTGGTTTTAGTTTTGGTCTTGATTCTCATGATCCTGCTCTCTTATTAATCAGCAATTCGTTCTATTATTTTCTCCCAGATGAGTTTTGCCCATGATGGTAACTGATGAGTCCCAGTCCCTGTATCAATTCAGAAGCTTACTGTTGAATTTTCTCTCTCAGTTTCATTGGGTGTGGTGTGACATTGTGGCTGGGTGGACCCTTGCCAGTTTGTCAAGATTAACCTGAAACACCTGAAAAGAGTGACTTCACAGGAAGTAGGCAGATGTAGGGGGTTTGGGCCCCTTTTGTTGTAGATTTCAAGTAATTCACCTTTCAGAGTCAGTCACAGTAAAGTGCATATAGCTTATTACAGAGTGTGAAACTTTACTTTTGCATGTCCAAATAAAGCTAGACCATTACTTTAATTCACATGACTGTCATGCAAGAGATGGAAAGGAAGGTATTATTTGCAGTTCAAAGTAGTCAGTGTTCAACATACATTTAAGCAAGTATGTTAAGAAAAACACATTCTTCTATAAGAATTTAGAGCTATTCAAATTCTACAGCTCATCTTACTGCAATAGGTCTGTGGGACTCCCAACAGAAATAATGTTCAGGGTTAATACAGCATAATGAAGAAAAGGTTACTTGATCCAAACTAGTAGACATCTCTAGGCAGTTTTCAAAGAAGTTCCTAGTCACACTGTTAATTACATTCAGCATTGCTAAATTGTCTCCTGGTTTCAATCATTTAATGCTTTTTCTCTTTTGAACTTGATGAAGATAATTTCTTTCCTATGTTCCTTAAAACATAAATCAGCTAAGTACCTCTGATTCAGTTAAATTGCATTGTCACAAAAAATGAGCCTGAAAAATGACATTCAGAATTGTGATGACTTTCTGATGTCGTACATTGTAAAACCACTAGAAAAACTGAATTCGGGTTTTCAAATTTTCAAATTTTCTCTGAAATTTAAGAATGATGATATTTTACCTAGTTGTTATACTTGGTTACTAAACGGTACTCATGTGGATCTTAATTCAGGGCTTAAAATTAAGCACATGTAGTAAGTATAGCAGATCTGGACGCAGCACAGAAAGGAGGAGAAAAAAGCAAGTGCCTTAGGTAGATTATTATAAAAAAATATCACTGTATAGGAATTGTGTCATAGAGTAAGAGTCATGACTATGCAGTGATCTTATGTTAAAATAACTTAATTTTGCAATAAAACTTGAGTATTTGAAGAAAAGGAGAATGGATAGCAGATTAATAGTTTGCTCTGGATGTTTTGTCTGTGGAAAGAATTCTTGCCTATTTGCAAGCTTATGGTTTGTTTCATAGATTAGTTACTTTGGGATTCTTCTCATGTAAACATAACAACTACTTACTGAAATAAAAATAGAAAGTTACTTGCTGTGGTATTTGGAAATTTTGGTGATGAATGACATATATTAAAAAGAGGTAATACCTGACTCAAGAAAAGTATGGGGAAATAATTACAGCAATCAGGCTCATGGAAGAAAAATGGTGATCAAGAAATGTCTAATGATTGACAAAGATAGATGAGGCACATTCAGAATGCTAAAAAAGTTGCAGCAACTGCTTTGGGAGTTACCCATGTATACAGAACTTAACGGGAAGGAAACATTTTGCCAGGTTACCCTTAAGTGTAGTAGAGTGGAAGGATTAAGTATCCATGGATCACAGTGTTCCACCTCTCTCCCAAAGGCAGGATATAATGAAAAGCTTTTGTGTGTGTGTGTGTGTGTGTGTGTGTGTGTGTGTGTGTGTGTGTAAAGTGCCTGGAGCACACGTGCTGAGGGAGCTGGGGTTGTTTAACCTGGACTAAAGGAGATTCACTGCAGGTCCTTTCACTCTCTTCAATCACACAAAGGGAAGTTGTAGAGAGGTGGGGGGAGGTCTCATCTCCCAAGTAACAAGCCACAGGACAAGAGGAAAAGGCCTCAAGTTGAGCCAGAGGAGGTTTGGAGTGGATATTAGGAAAAACCTCTTCACAGAAAGTGTTATCAGGTATTGAAAAGAGGCCTCCCAGGGAAGTGGTTGCATCACCATCCCTGGAGGTGTTAAAAGCTGTTTAGATGAGGCAGTTAGGGACATGTGTTTGTGGTGGATTTGGCCAGGCTGTGTTTAGGATTGGACTCCATGACCTTACAGGTATTTTCTAACCTAAATGGTTCCATGTGCATATGAAAAGGTACGAAAGGCGCAGGAGACCATAGGCAGAATGAATGTGGGCTTTAAAAAGCACTGATACAATGCTGCCCAAAAGGCTCATCTGGCAGGTGTCGTACCAAGGATGTAATATACCTAGGATAATTTAATGAAGATATATTTCATTCATAATTCTGAATGAAAGCTTTATTGCAATGCAAGCAGAAAGAATTATAGAGTGGCTAGTGAAATGTCAGAAGAATGAACATTATGGTTATCATTTACCCTTTGTAAGAAAGGCAAGGAAAGCTGCATCTTTCAGCGAGAAAACTTTGTACCTGAGAATGGATAAATAAGCATGGTCAACAACTGAAATACGGGTTAGGCTTGGTTACATTCACATCTTAACTCATACTTGGATATGGAGGGCTCGTTTCTGGGTTTCAGGCTTGTCCCCAGTGGGATCACAACTAAGAAAAAGAAAGAAAAAAGTCAGTCTTAGTGTTATTCTTTGAAAGGATTAGTATGTTCCAGGATTTGAGTGTAATTTAAGCTTCTTAACCATGCATATGTCTTCAGTAGATTATAAAAACAAAACTAAATTTCCATTGTCATTATAACCTATTAATTACAGATTGCAATTCTTCTCACGCAGCAATGGGTATGAGTGAAGTCATCTCTGGAGCAATTTTGTCATAGACTATTCAAAAAAGCAATGTATGGTGAAGGAGAAGTGGGAGGGAAAGAGAGTCATGTTACAGAGCAAGGAGATGGTAAAAGAGGTGTATGAATTTTATAGGAACAAGAATAACCAATAAAACAAGTGAGTCTACATGGGGAGAGAAAGGGAGTGAACTGTTCTGAACAGCACACATTTCAACAGCAAGATAGATTGCAGCATTTCTAACCACAGGAGTTAGATTCAAATGAAAGCAACAGTGATTAGTTTGGTTTATGGGTGTTTTTTTGTTTGGTTCACTGGGGTTTTGTTTGCTTGTTTTATGTAAACAAAACATTAAAGAAGTGTTTGAAGGAATAAATGAAGATTTATAGGAACATATAGGTGTAGAGAAGAAAAAAAAGCCTAAAGTTCATAGATCTCCTGTTGGTAGAAAGTTTAGAGAGGAAATTGTTGCACAGGAATAAAAAGCCCATTAATAGCTACATGTAGCTGAACAGTTGTTCTGTGATAGAACCAAGCATGTCTACTGCTACAATTGACTGGCTGTGAATAATTCCCTCATACTTTGGTTTCAGCTGATGGCACCCTGGCAATTCCATGTTTATGAAATCAGATACATAATCTTTATTAAAAGATTTTGACATTCATATGCAATCATAAAACATAACGGACTAATGTGCTTTTTATTGTAGAAACAGAGTAATAATGGGTTTGGAGTGGCACGATGCTATTTGGAGAACACTCCTCAGCAAAAAAAAAAAATTCCAGTCCTTAAGCTTTTGGGAGGTTCTGAGAATTCAATATTAACAGTAGCTCCAGTCAAGAGACAGAAGAGCTCAGTACCTGCCAGGATTAAGACTGGTTTGCTTTTCAGAATTCAAGGTTGGACAAGGTTGCTTTTTGTTTTTCTTTTCTTTTCCCTATAACAATAGGGAATAACAATGTAGCACTTCTGAAAGTGTCTCCAAGAAATATGAATTAATCTATTCTGCCTCTGTGAAGACTTTCTCTACATGTGTTGTATACTGATAACATTACTCAAGTAATTATCATTATCTCTGAGCAAGTGTTTTCAAACATTTGGTATCTTCTAATAAGGGAAACACAATGAATTCTGCATAGAAGAGCTGGCAAGATTCAGGTGATATGGTTACCCAGGAAGAGAACTAGAGGAACAGGAGATGTATTGGGGATAAAAAAAACCAAACCAAATCAAACCAACAAACAGAAAAACCAGAACCAAAACAAAAAACCAAAACCAAACAAATCCACCCCCAAAAAAACCTCCCCAAACCACCAAAAAAGCCCACAAAACCCCCAGAAATTGAATACATAGAAGAAAACTGCTCCTGCACAGCATTATTGGCTAATAAACATCCCCATGTCTCACAGGGGTACTGAAGGGATTTAGCGGTGAACTGCAGTTACCCATTGGATGTGAGTGTAAAACAGTTCACAGAACTGTAAACCACAGTTCACAGGGTGGAACACAGAAATGAATTAACAAAATACCCAATTCACTGTATGTGTACATAGCACCTTTTTAAACTTGTTTACTTCACAAAAGCACTGTTACTGTTAACTTTAATTACTTAATTTTCACTTTTGGCATAATTTAAGTTTAACACTCCAGCTGCAAGAATGATTAATGAACCTGCAATTAATTATCATAATGGTATAAAATAATAACATATAAAATAGTGTGAAAACACCACAGTGTTTTTCACCATATTCCACAGGTGTCACACTTTCCTGGGAAACATTTTATGTCATTGAGATTTAAATGTGAATTAATTTGTCTCCTTTTGCCTTTTCCTAAGCCAACCAGAAAGTTAGCTGCGGTGTTACAGAACTGTGATTTAGAGTGATAGAAAGGAGTGTAGCAGTCTCCTGATCGCTCTTTTTCTTCAAAACTATTAGCTGAAATAGCTGCAATTTAATTAGAATAAGAGAATAGAATAGCTTATTTTACCTGTTTATAATCAGGACACAGTGAAAATTGTCATTAACAAAAAACAGTGATTTTTTTTTTTGGCCACTATATATAAGTCATCCTTCCACTTCCCTAATTAAATAACTGGTGGTTTTGGTTTTTTGGGGGTTTTTTTTGTTTGTTTTTTTTTTGTCTCTGGGACAAAAAAAATGGTATTGTTTCTATTTCTGCAATTCTTTGCATGGTCTGAACTTTAGAGTGAATCAGAAAAGGTTTTCTTCCAGCACTGCTGGTACCTAAATAGCAGTGGGGTGGACAGTACCCCAGCAATGCTCACATTTCATTTACTTTAAAATTTTGGTTGAGCAAGGAGTTCATTGAGGGATCTTTTTCTCCTTTTGTTGTGTATAATGGCAAGTTTGAAAATAAGCCTGTCCCATGCCAGCTTTGTCATGGCAAGGAAAATTCATTCCTTCAGTCTGGTGTCAGCCTGAAATCCTGCTGTGAGTTTCTACTTCCATCAAACGCTGGTGAAATCCATAAGGATCCTGCAGGATCTTTCCATTGCCTCTGAAAATTTGCTGTGGATTTGCTCCCAACTGCAAGCAGTGTTCTGTTTCCCTCAAAGTGTCCCAGTTCAGACAGGCAGCAGCAGGGAAAGGGAAGCAGCTGTGCACACGTGGTTTTACTTTAGATCTGAAGCGCTTTAGTACTGTCTAAATCTTCAGTACAGGCCAACTGCTCACTGTGCTTTCCAAGCAGATTTCTCCAAAGGGAGGGGGAGGCAAAGTTGCTCCCAGTGAAGCGAACTCCTCTCTGGTGCTGGAGCAGAGTAGAAGGAGCAAACCAAGAGCGAGTCTTTGGCTGTGCTGCTATTTGCATCTTTTTGTGTAGAATTAAACATGCAGTAGGGTACAGTGAGCTGTGAGCAAGCAGGTTGTTACAGCAGTTGCTGTACCAGCTGATCTAGATTAAATGCCCAGCTCAGTAATGCTGGTTGATAAATCATTTCTGAATTTAACCTTCCCACTGCATCTTACAAGACCAGAAATGTCCATGACCCTGTGCAGGTCTGACTTAGCCTTTGTAAGAGTGGGCAGGTCCAGAAGCTGACAGCGCTGCAGCATTTTCCAGGCTCCACTCTGAGCTGACCAGGTTTTCCTGAATAATTGGAGAATGTGTGGAACTTAAATTTTATATTCCCACTGGGGTGCATGTCTTAAATTATGAGAAGGTACTTCAAAAATTAGTGTTTCAGCAGGAACTGTGTGTTGTGTTCTCAGTCTATTAATGTTAAATAATATGTTTGGAGACTTTCTGGGCTCCTGCTCTTCTTTCTAAACATCACAAACAAAGAGGTTTTCAGACAGGTGGAAGTCGCTGGGAGAGAAGATAAAGGTTTAGGAAGTGCAGTGACTCAGGCCTTTCAGTGGCAGAGGAAGGAAAGAATGCCTTTCCTCACCTTTATGAATATCTGTTGGATGAAAAAAATCTGACAGATAATAACAAGCTCTCTCCTTGCTTGTCATTAGCATATCTCTGTGTAAGCTCCCTCTCTCAAAACCATTTTGTATTCAATCACAGGAATGACTTCAGTAATGAACAAAGGCTGCAGCACTCCTGTCACTGTCTACTGATCCTTGTCTTCCTCCTGCAGTGTGTGCTCAGCTGCCAGTTTAAGATAAAGCTCTATTATTCTAAATCACTGAAATGAGAGTGACGCTGTACAGCAGGAAAATGCACAAGGAGAAATTGTTTTAAACAAGCCTTATCTGTGAGAATCGAGGTTGCAAATCTATCCAGTTGTGTGTTCATATCCGTGTAAGTTAGTGAAGAGTGCAAAAGGCCTGCCTTGAAGCCTTATGGTTGGCCTCATCCCCTGCTGTTGTCAAAGAGGAGCATGGCAGACTGTGATAACCTTCAGGCTTAGTTTAAAAAATAATTTAAAAATTTGAAATAGCAGTAAAAATAAGGAGACAATATGCTGTCCTTCAGGGAATAAAGCTGTCTGGAAAACCATCAGTGAATTATGAACTGATGACTGAGAAAACTCACGATTCCTGACTGACCTGGACAAATGCCTTTGCTTTTAAATTATCTGCTTTACTCCTTCCTTATTCTTCTCTCCCACCCAGCTCTCACACCCCCAGTCAAGTATGTGGAACTGGAAAAAAAAAAGGTAAAACCGTCTAAATGTAATTTCAGAGTTCACTGATTTAGCTTCAGTTGTACCTGTGACTCTTGAAATTTGGTGAGGCTGAGAGGGGTAAAGGAGAAAACAATATGGAGAGAGCAGACTTCATACTCAAAGGGACAGGATTTGTAAAGTCTAAATGGAAGTCAAACGATGTGTATGAGAATGTGATAATAGCTCTTAAGCTGTAAGGGAAGAAAACTCATTTTCTTTTCAATAAATTTATCCTTAAAGTGTTACCAATCTCTATGTGGATGGCTTCTAATATAGAAAACAGATTTTATATACATAAGAAATGTGTTTTGTGTATATGTGAATTCAATTACTTCTGTTTCCATTAACCACTATGGGTCAATGCTTTCAGATTCTGTGATTCTATAGTTTGAGCTGTGGCATGAAATATGCTAAAGAATATGCTTAGAGCTCATGCACCTCTACCTCTATAAAAATTGGTTTTGCTTCTAGAAGCTGAGTAAAATAATAATGCTTTGTATTGCTTTGATCTCACTGTTGCTGCTCATTCTCAGATTAAAGGAGAGGAAACTCAGTAGATTTACTATATATTAAAACACTATGTTTGGAAATGGTGAACAATGTAAACCATTAAGGAATTGCTGCTATTATTTGCATGTCACTGCTGAATGTGTTTCCTTAGTTAGTTAGTGCAACTTTTACCTTCAATTTGTCCTAGAGAGTCATATCTGAGAGCCTGGATACAAGTAGTTATAAAATTATTTAGATTATCTTGACAATGAACATCACCTGTAGTGAGGTTATTCAAGTCAGTTAATAAAAAAAAAAGCTAAAAAATTGCCCATGTTTTTAAATTCCATAGTATCTCCATGCTTTGGAATATGAATCTGTAGTTCAGTAAAATGCGCTTTTTCTTATATATAGCATAGCCTATGTGAAAGTGCATATTAGGTTTAATGAGTCTGCATATGCTGCAAAGCTGCTCATGTTTATAGGGCATTTTAATTCTGACCTCACATGGCTTGTGACTGCAGGAATTGAACAGGAATTCCTTGCAGTTGTTCCCCCCAGGAGGTCCTGCATTGCTTGAAGATATAGGCAAAGACATTTACAGTCACACAGAAATCCTGTAATTGTGTAGTGCCCGAAGGAAGGGAAAAAATATGAACAGTATGGTGGTTGGAGAAAGAAATAAGACCAGCAGCAAGTGGTTTTGGGAAGACGTTTAAAAGTAAAGACTAAGAAGCACAGATGACACAGACTAAGCAGGAACTATGGATGTCAGAAGAGGTTAGAGGAGAAGAAAACTATTCTATAAATAATAAAGCACTGATGCTTGCAAGTAATGGAAATGTGGAGTTGTGAATAGTTTCATTAAAGAGCTGTCATATGTACTGGTAAAACTCATGTTGCCACTCCAGTAAATCTCTATTAGAGAAGTCAGCAACTCTGTACTGCTACCTACTCCTGCCTTTTTGACATAAAGTCCACTGACCTGATTATTCATGGTTAGGATGTTTCTGTGTTAACAAAGTCAACATTTCTTCTTCATTTCAGCTAAAACAGAGAAAAAGGAATGTAAATTTTATGTCCCCAAGTCTTTTAAAACAACATTAGGATTTTATTTTACCATGAATAACTAAAATCTTACACTGCTCTAGAATGTAGCCAAATGTGCAGTCTTCATTTGTGTCTAGGATCTGTATTCATCATGAAATACTAATTCTGTTACATGCTTCCAGATAATTCCTGGATAAGAGCTAGCACTGATTTTGCAAGTTCCATTTACAGAGATTTGGAGAGCCTTGCTGCTGAGGTGAGATATAACGCACATGTTGTGTGGTGTCTCTCACCTGCCTTCCTGCTGGAGAGCTTTGCAGGGAATACCTGCAGGGAGCTCTGGTGGGAGCTGGAGGGGAGCTGGAGGGAGGCCAGATAGCTGCAAGTGGTGATGATGAAGATGGATCCTTAGGACACAGAAAACATAATTAGGCTTTACTGGGTCTCTCAGACAGCCATGGTTCAGCTCTGACAAATTTAGAGAGTATTAAGTTTGAACTGAAGTGCACCCATCACACACACTCACCTGTAAGACTGAGGGACATCACAACACTTGTGAGGATTTTTGTTTCTCAGCTGCTCCAGGCTGTTACAGGAGGTGCCATTTTCCAAGGGGACATGAGAGTGGAGGAGGTCTTGGAAAATGATGGATCATACAGACATGAAGCATAGAATATGAATTGAAAGCTCTTGTAGTTGTCTGGAGATAGAATTTCTCCAGTATTTGTCAGAATTCATGCAGGAGGTATTTTTATTTGCTTTTTTTGTGCCTGTCAAGGAGAATTGGGGTAAATACTTTAGTTCTTTGTGATGTTCCTGGTCACAGGAAGAACAGCTGTCATGAATAGAAAAATATTTTTCTTCCTTTGCCTTTGTAGAATTGCTTTATGAAAAATATTTACCTCTGAGGAAAGATGCAAATTGTTCATCATGAATCTTAAAAAAGAAACAAAGGCAAACTTTATTTCTCAACAGGCTTGGGAAAATAAGAATTTTGAGAAAACACTGGAAAATATAGGATTTCTACCTCAACACACACTACCTTTTTTGTTCTTTTTCTTCTATCTGACTGTATTGATTCTTATTTTCCAGCTTTCTGTATACTCATCTTGTATTGCTGTTTCAAGGTGAGGGATTTACTTTCTGTTGAATGCTATACAGCTTTTCCCTGCGAAGGCATTAATTTATTCCACACTAGAGAGACATTGTCTCTTTAGTTTAATTTTCATTGTAATCTTTTGCTGTGTTATCAACACTAATCTGAAAGCTGAGTAAAATCAATGTACACAGAAAATAAAATTATTTATTCAGTGCTTGTTCAATCTTATCAGTCATGTAAAGATTCTAACATACAAAACAGATATATATCTGTTTCCTTCTCCTGTTTCCGTTCAAAAATTTAATTCTTGTCTCCTTGATACTATCGTTTCATGCATACAGAATGCAGAAAGAACATGTTTTTTGCTGTTTTATATCCTCTGCATTCTCACTGAAATAGGTGGAAATCTGGAGATATTAAATTTCTATAGATAACTTTTGTAATAGTGAAGTGGTAGAGAATATTTATAACATGCTTGAAAATAATTCTCAGTGATACAGTTTTTGATAACATGATGATTTCATATGATTTCATGATAATTTCCTTTTGTCTTTAGCATACCCTCAGTGTTGCAAAATTGAAAAATTATAGTCTACTTCTCTATGCAAGAGAAATGTTCCCAGTTCTATTCTAGAAATGTGTACACTTCAAGGAATACACATACTGGGACTGACTTATCCATGCTTATCCACTTGTATAATCTTTACTTGCACAAACAGTCCTGTTGAAGTTAAAACTCCCAGATACAACACAATTACTCACATGCTTTAAGGTTGCATGGATCTTGGCAATTGTATTCTGCCCCCCAGCTAAAGGTTTGCCTTGGCTTCATCTGATAAAACTTTCTAGCTGAGTGCTCCCCGCTGTGAATATATATTTTGAAAGCTGACAAGTGTATGGCTTAAGAAGTAGAGAACCAATTATAAACTGCCACACAATTTTTATGAAAAAGCAAATCTATCTTGTTTTTAATATTATAACTCTCTTTTCAAAACTGTTGAGCTTTGCTGTTTACCTCACTTAACAGCATTTGTTCTCAAGGAAGAAATGTCTGATTATAGATTTCTTGCTGATGGCAGGAGAGGAAAGAAGGAGATGTGAACATTTTCAATACCAGTCTTAACAATGACTTGCATTGTTGGGTCAAGAACTGAGGTCATATTTGGCACATAGCCCCAGACTGTTCTGCAACAGTGCTCTGTCCCAGAGTAGACCTTACCAAGGAATTCTGCTCTCAAAACTGGAGGCAACTATTTGCAAAACAGCAGTGCCAAAGCTGAATTTTCTAGTCTCTCAAGGACAATATTAGGCTGGCTGCATTCTGGGTTATATTGTGTCATGACTGCTGGGTACCCGCTGAACGTATAAACAGGCTGTACACACAGTATTTGTCTTCCCTAAGATACTTTCAAAGTGAGCGGTGCACAATCTAGTGCATTATCTGGCTTGGCTCTGCTATGATAGCTGTAATAAATTGATTTTACATGTCAATAGTGGCTATTAGCTAATTGCATAATCTGGCTTTGGGATGTGCTTCACATGCAGCCTTATATTTAAACAAAGCTTCCAGTTGAAGAAGGAATGAAGTTTCCTTTTTTTGTTCCCCTCCTTTGAATTACTTCACTACATAACCATAGCCTTATCTTCCACTAAATGTAATTAAATGATTCTTAGAAAATTAGTAAGTCAAGAAGTCTTTAGAAAACAGTTATGCTTGTGAATGAGTGAGTGGTTGTGTGTGTGAAGCAGAAAGGGAGTGATGCTGGGAGTGGAGCTTTCTTCCTTGTTATTTGAACAAACTGAGTTAATGAGTCTTTTCCTGCAAATACCCAACTCTGCAAAGCATTTCCCCTCTGAGTATTATTGTAATAAGCATTGTCCTTCGGGAGCTCCAATTCTCCATGCTGAATTTCTCTCCACGGTACAGTGGGATTTTTGGCAGGAGCTACAAGGAGCATATGGGATCTCAGTATCAGACAGAGATGTACTGCTGATGGAGAAAACCATTGTGCCCTCACCTTGCAAAGATGTGTTATCATGCATGGGAATTGTGATGGGGCATTTGAACATCATTCCTGGTTTAGTCAGTTCCAAAAGAGCAATGCAGAAGTACGTCAGTCAGAACGTTGTGGAAGCAGAATAATTAAGTCATTTACTATCCATCTATATTCTGTAACGTCAGCTTATAGAACGTCTGTGGTGTTTGCATTGCTGTTTGAATCAAATGTGTATTTCTTCACTGTAAAATGAGCAAAGTACCTCTGCTCACACTCTGCCACAGAAATTTCTGCAGCTCTGTGCAAGTGAGCAAAACAGGGCAAACATACCAGTAACACTATGACCCAAATACTCGCTAAGCTTGTGCATGTCGCCTCATTAGATGCAAACTTGCTACAGTGGATTTTTAATATCAGCTGGCTGCAGCATATTTTCAGCTATTTAGCCCATGTGTCTGTTTAGCAGGCTGTGTAATTACTGCTGTATGTGTCAAGACTACCCTAAGGTGCTAAGATCTTGTTCCCCTACCCCATTTCCCAAACAAGGCAAAAAACAACTCGGTGTTACTTCTCTTACCGTGTTGCACATTTGCAACAACCTTTTAACCTAAGGTGAAATTGCCAGTTTACAAACAAGGGCAACGATGAAAACATTGCGCTCCTCTGCTCCATGTCACATGTAACACTACCAACCTTCTCTTCTTTTTTGCAGTTCTGCTACCCACAAAATTAGCTGAGTATTTTCTTGGTGTGATAAAGCCCATCTGAATTAGTATAGTTGCAATGTACTTTCCTCTGTAATTTTGAAATGTTTTATTGCTCCAAACACTTTTTCTGAAAATAAATTGACAAATAAATGAAAACCTTCTAGCTGCTTATTTACTTCATGAAGAATTTATTGTAAGAGTCAGAAAATTGGCTATAACATGGGAAGAAATACTGTATGAGGATAGTTCAGCTACATTGTTTACACACATCAGGTCTCACTCACTTGGATTCATTTATTATTTGTTCAATATGAGTCCTTTATATGCATTAAAAATAATTTGATACAGCTTTTTCTGTCTCATCTGCATTAGACAGCTGATAAAATGTAATTTTCAGAGCACTGTGGCCAGCAGAATTGGTTAAGCAGTCTTAGCATATTTCTTCTTTAATAAAAGCCAGGCACAAACCTCACGTAAATAGTATTCCTGTCTTTGTAATGGTTGTGAGATTGAGCTCCCCTGCCTTTAAAACTTCAGTTTGCCATAGACCTGCAAGAATAAATTGAGAATTATTTACATTTACCCCATTGTTCTTTCTCTATTTTTCATTTTTTAAGGAAGATAGGTGTGGCTAATAAACAGTCCTTCTCAGTGCTTTAAGAAGGAATGGATAGAACAGAAAGTAATGTAACTTTTAAAAGAATGTAATTTTCCATGTTTCTACTAAGAAAAATTAGCATCACATTATAAATCTCAGAATATCAACCTATTTGATGAGAAGTAAATGAAAGAAAATGTTATATTTTGCAGACTGGACTTCTCTATGGACAGGACATTAACTTGTGAATGTCTGGAATGTTGGACAGAGACACTTGGCACTGGGCAAAGAGCTGAAATAGCTTAAATGCTTGGTTCTGTTCCTGATGAAGCTTTTCTTAACTAAATACCAGATAGTTAAATACATAAATAAATAATTATAAGCCTCCCACCTCTATGAAAAGTATATCCCTTCTGAAGGGATTTTACTCTTTTTGGTCCATTTCCACTTCATCAGTATTTCAATATGATTATTTTGCACTAAGCCATGGGACACATACCACCAGGCATCTCAGTCTGGCAATGGAAAGGCTTGGGGAGTACCGGAACAAAAGTATTTTGTAGAAACATGTTCTAAGTAGGATAGCCAGAAATCAAGAAGACAAGTGCTACAGACAACTGGGAAACCACTCTTTATTTACAAAAATCCACTGGAAATGTGTGTGGTTTATTACTCTAGGTTAGGAACCAGCATAGTTACTGGAGAATCTCGTATTCTATTGACCTTCAAAAATACACAACCCCCATCAAAAAATCTCTGTTTTTTAAAAGAGGGCAAGAAGGTCTAACTATTTCAACATTCTTTTAATTTTCTTGTCTCCTTGGGACAATACACAGGGAGAGGAGAAAGCAAATCTTTCTTGTCAAATTCCCATCTAAATGAAAGAAAAAGGAAAGCACTCAAGAAATTTGCTCCATGGCATTCTGTAGAGGAATATATTTACATTGGTGCCTTACCTAGAAGAACATATTATCCAGAGGTCACCAAAGAGGTGTTGGTGAAACATCTCAACTGCTGTACCACGCCAAGCTCAGTATATTGAGGGCATATTTTTTTTACTATTTTTGATCTGCTGCAGGGATGTAAAGACATAATGATCTTCTTAGGAAAAAAAAAATTAAAAAATCAGATTATTTATTCTTTGAAATGAACAGCTATTGTTAGTGCTGCCATAGAGATTATACTTTAAAAAGACAAGCGTTTCCTCTCTGCATTGCATTTATTTGATTTCATTTAATAATCCTGTGAAAAGAAACATTTTTAAAAAGTCCATGGAATGTCATGATTACATCTGATCTCCTTTGTTTCTGTTATTAGATTAGATTTCTCCAGTCTTTTACTTCTGCAATAACCTTTGAAAGAGTATAGAGCTCCTAGTATAAAAGTCAGACATTTTTCTATATTAGTAGATTATTCTCTGCTTTTATGAGAAGATGTGTATCTTTTAAACATTTGAAATCTGCTGCCAAGTACAGTTCGTAGTGTGAAGAGAAATAATGTCATTAAACTAAAAAAACCCCAAAAACCTTTTAATGATTGGTGGCTATTCAGTGGGCTTAGCAATTTAAACTAACACTTCCCTAGAAAAATCACCACAGTTACTCAAAGTTCTAAGCCCAAAAATCATCTCAAGACAATGTGGCAGCATTCTTTTGCAAAGTGGGTCACTGGTGATTTCCTGAAAGCTTAGCCCAGTAATTTTCTTATTCTTTTTATTGCTATGTCAAAGAAGAAGTACGAAATGTGATTTGGGTTGTTAAAATGGCATAACATTATTTCAATTTAGCAGGGACTGTCTAGGAATAAGGCATGTTTTGGAGGTCATTTTTAACTCCCTTGAGGACAGTTGCTGTGAGCTGACAGATTTATACTTTGCCAGCGCATTGTTTTGCCCTCTGTAATGGTGAAGGAAGGGATCAAGCAAATTTTTACTACAGAGTTTTTCTGTTCACTCCAGTTTTTACGGTTTACTGTGTCTTTTACTGCTGAGTATCAGCAAATTAAAGAGACTAGCACTTAGCTTGTGTACTTCTCTTATTTTATGCATACATAATAAATATTGTCTATCTAGAAATACCTAGAATATATGTAATTTGTAATTTTTAATTGAAGAGATGTTCAATAAATCTTAAAGCACAGGAAAACAGCGAAACACTCAGTGCTAAAATGAATAAGTAATGAGCGTATATGAAGAATTTTACCAGAAATTTAAACTAAACCTTTCTGTTGTCCTAAACATGAAACAATTCAACATTTATTCATTTTCATTTGAACAGGAATAGGAAATAGAAGGTTAAGATGTTAAAAAGTTAATAAGTTAATAAAAATAAAAGAAACTTGCTTTTTTATTACTATTATTCTGAATGCAAAAATCTTTCCTAAATTCAGGTTAAAATTTGTCAATCAAACATGAATCTAAAAATCCTCTTCCATTTGCAGCACAGAAGGTGTACTCAGAATTATGCCACACATTAAAGATAAGGTCAGAGTGCATTCTTGTTGATTCCAGAGCACGGCCTGCAAGGAATGATGCACTGTAATGGATATTTTCCTGCAAGGCTCAGCATATTCCTCCCCATAGGCCCTTTCGTGGTTTAATATCTCTTCTTTCCACACACACTTACTCACTTCTAGCATCTTAAAACACATTAGCATTTAATTACAATTTTGGTGAATTTATTCTCTTGTCCACTCTGTGTCAGTCAGAATTTATTAGGCTGGTATTAAACACCAAAATTATATTTACTCTAGCATTTCCTAAAAAATATAGATGCAATTGTAAACAAAGCATTCACACTTTTGTAACTAATTGTCTTGTTTGAAGGGTCAGGGATTGTTCAAAATGGCATTTTAGCAGAAGTATTCAGGATTTTCCAAGTTTGCCTTCCTAGCAGTTGTATGCCCAAACACTGATGCTTGTGAGAGCTTGAAAAGGTTTTGTTACTGTGATCTTTTCTGCTTCTGATTCCTAAGTGACTCATTGTTCTTTGCTTAAAAATAAGTGATGCTGTTTGATAAATGTATTTTTCTATGAAAATAGAATCTCTAGATGGGTTCTCAGAGAGATCTGTATCTTGTTTTTTTTTTGCCTAAAGTATAAAAATCTAAAGGCATGGTGTCATAACCCTTGTGAAGGTTAATTATTAAATTTCATGAACTCTTTTCAATCCCTTACATGGGCTGTATGTCAAAATATACTAAAATAAGGTTTGCTTCTATTTTTCAATCTTTGAATAGGCATAACACTAGTGAATACTTTTGTTCAGGTTTGTTTGGTTTTTTTAAAATTTTTCATTCTTTTCCTTTTTTACCATTTTTTGTTTAGCTGTCAAAGAGTATTTCCACTCTTTCCAAGTCTGTTCTTTCTGGATAGAGTCTGCCCTTAGAGAAATAAAGATTTTTTTTTAATAAATATTAAATAATAAACATTATGTTATATTTATCTGGAGCAATACTTAGCAACAGATCTATGAGCTAGTGGCTTGAGAGTGCATCTTTGCATCTATATGAGCTGTAATGAGTGTAGGAAATATTTAGGTTTCAAGAAAACATTAATGTGTACTGATGATGTGTTTAAATCTTTGTTTTGTAATCAGATTCCTGATTTTAGTGAAGGGTAGCAAACGTGGAAAACAAATGCATTTGAGAACATTCCATTCCAAAAGGTCATCATAACAAGAAAATTAATTATGAAGAAGTCCTTGAGTTTTTATGTCTCTGCTCTCATCCAAAGTGAGAGTAAATTCTGGTGGAGTAATTTTTGTAGTAGTAAAAGTAGTAAAATTTGAAGACAGATGATTGTCTTCAGAGACTTTAGTCAGTACTCCAGCTTCCAGGAACAAAACAGGCATTCCCATCTTCTTGGAAACAATTTGCCTTTAAAAAAAGGGCAAAGGAAAACAAGACAGATCTATTAATCCTAAAACTGGTCTCTTGGATTCTAGTAAGTTCTTCTGAGTAAGATCCTAAGATTTGGTTTGGGAATGGTGGTGAGAGAATAACTCTTTTCAGTAATCTGGCTCCTTGTCTTGCCTGTTTTGGTAATCAGACTGTGCTGAGAGTAGGATTACAAACTGAAGCCCTTGTGTTTCAGACAGTGTCACACAAGCATCATCTGTTGTTAGGGAGATAGTCATCCAGGGAACAGTCATCAAAGATAGCATGATGTCTCTACCAAACTCAAGCCCATAAAGACTGTTCTATTGAAAGCAGAATGGTCCCTTCCCATTTTATTTTAAGCTACACTAGCAGCTGCTGTAATACATAAAACAGCTTAATTATTTCAAAACAGCATTAATGAATTTAAATGAGACCTGCAATCTGCTCTTCTTCAATCCAAACTTTCAACTACTTGGAATGAACAGGGACTACAGTTTGAAGGCTGTCATCCCTGTTATCTAAAAAATTCCATTGGGAATTATATATGTTCACAAAGGATGGAGAATTAACCTTGTTGAGAAAATTGTCCACCAAATAATTCTAAACTAGCAACAGTCAGAGGAAGGACTTTCTTGGCTGTAATACTGATATTTTCCACAATGGGGGACAAAATTATTACCGAATTGGTGTGGACGATGAACTGGAGAAGATAATATGTGGACGTCATTGCAGAGCTTCGATTTAATGGACAGTTTAGAGGAAGAGATGCATGAAACATTCCAGCTAAGGTAAACCAAACAAACAAAATCTTGTAGATTTAATTTAGACTATATATTTTTAATAATTCAGTAGAAAATGTATCAGTAAAGGATTACTAAACTATTACAGTAAAGTTTTTGTAGCTTATTTTCGTTGTAAGTATTGTGCCAATACTTCTTATAACAGCAACAACTTCAGGTACATGCCACAATCTCTGTTCCCTGTCTAAATGTGTGTTTATAGTGAGAGACATGGATTTGATGGATGGACCACTTGGTGAATAAGGACTTGGCTGGATGGCCACACTCAAAGGGTTGTGGTTGGCAGCTTGATGTCCAAGTGGAAACCAGTGACAAGTGGTGTTCCTCAGGGGACCAGAGCTGTCTAACACCTTAGTTGGTGACATGGACAGTGGGATAGAGGGCACCCTCAGGAAGTTTGCCAATGACACCAAACTGTATGGTGTGGTCAGTGTGCTGAAGGGCCAGGATGCCATCCAGAGAGACCTTGACAGGCTTGAGGGGTTGGTCAGTGCAAACCTACTGGAGTCCAGCGAGGCCAAGTGCAAAGTCCTGCACCTGGGTCAGAGCAGCACAAATACATCCCAAGCACAAATACAGGCTGGGCAGAGAAGGGGTTGAAGGCTTCGCTGAGGAAAAGGACTTTGGGTTGTTGCTTGTTGAGAAGATCAACATGAGCCATTACTGTGTGCTTGCAGCCCAGAAAGCCAACTTTCCTGGGCTGTATCAAGAAAAAGTGTGACCAGCAGGTCAGAGAAGGTGTTTCTATCTCTTTATTTTTACTTTTTAAAAGCAAAAAACCCCACGACTTTGTCAGCATTCTGGTTTGGTCTGGTTCATACCACTACAAGATTTCTTTAGGTCACTTTTATTGAAAAATACTTTGACTCATCTACTTACAAAATGAAAATACTGTTGGTTAATCAAACTAAGATTTCATTTGTTTAGTAAAAATCTTATTAAGCACATCCTTAAATTCAAGGTCTTTGCTCTGCTGGTTCAAATGCAGTCTTTTAAATGCAGAAACTGCTTCACAAACACTGGATATCTGGGGAGAGCTCTTTTTGTATGTATGGAGTCCGGACCTCTCAGTAAGCTGAAAATGTAATTCACTTCTGGGGTGACTGTTTTATCTGAAGAGAACTACTTGTTTGTGAACTATACAGACGGTTCATTGCTACCTGATATCCCAGGATATTGACCCAGAATTAACAGATGCATTTCCCAGTTCCCTAACTTGCTTTGCTGGTGCAAAGCTACACTCAGACATTGATGTAGGTCAGGTTAGTCAGCAAGATCAGAGGATGGCATCATGAACTTTGTAAGCAAGTTGAACCAGAGGTTCAGTGCGTCCTAGCAGAACCTAAGTGATGATGTCTGTAGCTCTGCTACCTACTTTCATCTCGTCTTTCTCTCCCACATCATCTGATGCTTCCTTGAAGATTCCTTGTTTACAGCAAAAGTGAATAGCACATTCATACAGTTCAGGGAAATAAATGTATGCTCAGTGCTGGCCCAAAGTCAGGCAGAGGTTAAAGTGGAAGTAGAATGGCTCAGTAGATATTTTTCAACTGTAGCATCAAACCAGGAAAAAAATTAGGAGTTAAAATCAGGGGAGGATTTATGTTCCTTCAATGTGTTTGAAAGACAAATATTTAACAAAGTAAATATAAGGATGTACCTACCCTATAATCTTCATGTTGGATCTGACTTGTTTAACAAATCAATCTTTTAGTCTCCCTGTGACAACTGAAGTTATATTTCTTTTGGTGGACACCTGTCAAACTGCTGTAGAGTTTCATTATATTAAGTTTCTGTGTTTAAAACCTGAAGAGTCTGAATGGCAGCTTGCACTGACTTCTACCATACCCTCTGTTTCATGCAGTGCTAATTAGCCACTTCATTTAAAGTGAGGTATTATAACCTGACTTTCCTGCCTTTCACCCTCTCTTTAGAACTCTATGCAAAGCTTCTTAATTACCACACCACCACATTTATCCCAGCTCTCCTGTCTTGGGAGATCACTGGAATGCTGGCAAAGAAAACACAAGATTTAGAATTTCATAACTAGCACAAAATCCATATACAAGATGAAGGGAACCACAGGCAGGGCATGATGGAGCAGGGCAATGTTTTAAGACTCCTATTTGACTGTGCAGTGTCTGCAGCAGTGCCTCAAACCTCCATCTGCTCCTCCTCTGATTCTGCCGTATTTGTCCCTGTGCTGGAGTTCTTTCTCTCAGCCTTTACAAGTCCTCTAGTGTTTTTGTGTGGAGGGGGTGTCTTAGTCTTTTTCTTCAAACAGGCATTTTTTTTTTAACTCTGCTTTGGGAACTGCTGTCCTTTGGAGGAGTTCCCAGTGCTTCCAGACAGAAGGTGTAGAAAATGTTTTTTCTCTGATGTGGTTAATACTTCAATTATCCTAGCTCCTGAGTAGTGCTTCAGATCTCCAGTATAAGAGAATATCCTGATGTTTCTGCCAGGCTAGTCCTTCACAAGACCCTCCGTACAAGTCTTGTCTCAGCTTATGAAGCATGATGGACAACAGAGTAAAAATAGTGTTAGAAATAAAGACCCTATCGGTTCAGTGAATCAAACCAAAATTTGGAAATAAATTTTCCTCAGTGCATACACTCATCTACCTTTTATACTGGATTTTTATCAGAAGTAATGAAAAGTTCATGTTTTTATGTGGTTTGAAAAGATTAAGCCTATAGAAGAGTGTAGTGGATTGGAAACTTCCATAATATTTTGGTGTTGTTCTGAAGAGCCCTAATTATCTCATGTGCAATTACCTTATCTCCAGGCCTGTGCAGCGCCATGTGTGCAGGTTTATGGAGGAATTGAACCATGGGTTTAGGCTCCACTGCCTGGCCCTGAAAGTGGCCCCATGGGAGGTGCCCAGAGGCTGGGGCTGGGGCTGCCCTGGTGCCCACAGCTGCTCCTGGCTGGGGCGTGGGACATGGGGAGCCCTGCAACAGCCCCAGCCCATGGGGACCTGCAGCCCTCATGGTGCCCCCAGTGAGGCTGCCCAGGGCAGAAGAAACAGCTTCACACAGTTTGTTTAATGATTTTAAAGAAAGACAGAAATGCAGTTCAGTAAGAGATTATTTTTAAGGATTATTTTGATGTTCTTTAGCCCTGTACTGTCATATATGTTCCTCTAGGCTTTATGTCATTAAACTGAGAAGGAGGCAATGGGGATTTAGGTCTTAATGCAAGCTGGGGTGCTCCGTTCATTGTTGAAACCATAGCTTTGCCCTACGTTTGCTATATAGTTAACAAGTTCTCCTGAAAAAAAAAAAGATGTAAAAAAGAGTCCTGTTTTCAAAAAAAATGGCGAGATGCTTTTGTGCAGGAGGCAGCCTTTTTACTAGTTGCCTGACCTGCAATAAGTAAACAATTGAGAACATTTGATAATTCATATCTAATTAAATTGCTTTCATGAATGTGTGTGGGCCTCAGAGTTAGTAGCAGTGCTAGGAATAAGCTGNGGACACCTGTCAAACTGCTGTAGAGTTTCATTATATTAAGTTTCTGTGTTTAAAACCTGAAGAGTCTGAATGGCAGCTTGCACTGACTTCTACCATACCCTCTGTTTCATGCAGTGCTAATTAGCCACTTCATTTAAAGTGAGGTATTATAACCTGACTTTCCTGCCTTTCACCCTCTCTTTAGAACTCTATGCAAAGCTTCTTAATTACCACACCACCACATTTATCCCAGCTCTCCTGTCTTGGGAGATCACTGGAATGCTGGCAAAGAAAACACAAGATTTAGAATTTCATAACTAGCACAAAATCCATATACAAGATGAAGGGAACCACAGGCAGGGCATGATGGAGCAGGGCAATGTTTTAAGACTCCTATTTGACTGTGCAGTGTCTGCAGCAGTGCCTCAAACCTCCATCTGCTCCTCCTCTGATTCTGCCGTATTTGTCCCTGTGCTGGAGTTCTTTCTCTCAGCCTTTACAAGTCCTCTAGTGTTTTTGTGTGGAGGGGGTGTCTTAGTCTTTTTCTTCAAACAGGCATTTTTTTTTTAACTCTGCTTTGGGAACTGCTGTCCTTTGGAGGAGTTCCCAGTGCTTCCAGACAGAAGGTGTAGAAAATGTTTTTTCTCTGATGTGGTTAATACTTCAATTATCCTAGCTCCTGAGTAGTGCTTCAGATCTCCAGTATAAGAGAATATCCTGATGTTTCTGCCAGGCTAGTCCTTCACAAGACCCTCCGTACAAGTCTTGTCTCAGCTTATGAAGCATGATGGACAACAGAGTAAAAATAGTGTTAGAAATAAAGACCCTATCGGTTCAGTGAATCAAACCAAAATTTGGAAATAAATTTTCCTCAGTGCATACACTCATCTACCTTTTATACTGGATTTTTATCAGAAGTAATGAAAAGTTCATGTTTTTATGTGGTTTGAAAAGATTAAGCCTATAGAAGAGTGTAGTGGATTGGAAACTTCCATAATATTTTGGTGTTGTTCTGAAGAGCCCTAATTATCTCATGTGCAATTACCTTATCTCCAGGCCTGTGCAGCGCCATGTGTGCAGGTTTATGGAGGAATTGAACCATGGGTTTAGGCTCCACTGCCTGGCCCTGAAAGTGGCCCCATGGGAGGTGCCCAGAGGCTGGGGCTGGGGCTGCCCTGGTGCCCACAGCTGCTCCTGGCTGGGGCGTGGGACATGGGGAGCCCTGCAACAGCCCCAGCCCATGGGGACCTGCAGCCCTCATGGTGCCCCCAGTGAGGCTGCCCAGGGCAGAAGAAACAGCTTCACACAGTTTGTTTAATGATTTTAAAGAAAGACAGAAATGCAGTTCAGTAAGAGATTATTTTTAAGGATTATTTTGATGTTCTTTAGCCCTGTACTGTCATATATGTTCCTCTAGGCTTTATGTCATTAAACTGAGAAGGAGGCAATGGGGATTTAGGTCTTAATGCAAGCTGGGGTGCTCCGTTCATTGTTGAAACCATAGCTTTGCCCTACGTTTGCTATATAGTTAACAAGTTCTCCTGAAAAAAAAAAAGATGTAAAAAAGAGTCCTGTTTTCAAAAAAAATGGCGAGATGCTTTTGTGCAGGAGGCAGCCTTTTTACTAGTTGCCTGACCTGCAATAAGTAAACAATTGAGAACATTTGATAATTCATATCTAATTAAATTGCTTTCATGAATGTGTGTGGGCCTCAGAGTTAGTAGCAGTGCTAGGAATAAGCTGTCAGCTCTCTTGGTAAGTAGCAGCCATAAGCTCCTCATCTACCTCTGCACTCCCTGGACAAGGTAGTTAGTATTGACAAGCCCTCAAATCAATAGTATTGAAAGGGATATATGCTACCCTGGTAACACTGAACATGCATAGAAGTAATAATTGCTTAAAAATAACCTTACTTTTAGGGTTTTTTTGTCAGGATAGGCAGCATCTCCATTTCTCTGGGAATTGTCCTCTGCTTATGCTACTATATATTTCAGGAAAGTTTTTTGATCTTCTGTTCTTTAAGTTTGCAAGAAAGACTAAAATTTGTCCACAGAGTTAAACTAAGAGAATTATCTTGCCTATCCAAATATACATACCTAAAAAAATTATCCTTGTAGCAAATTAGTTTTAGATATTGTAGACTGAAATACCTTGAAATACTGCATATTCTTATAATATTTCATATAAAATAAAAAGTTTCAGTGTCTAACTGAAGACATACAAAACCCAGAGTATACCAGAGAAGGCTAAGGGCTTATCACGACTTCTACTTTAAAAACTAGAAATTAATCGATTGACATGGGACCAAAGCACATTTAAAAAAAAAATATTTCTATTACAAATTGAAGTTCGTAGAATCATAGAATGATTTGAGTTGCAAAGGACCTTAAAGATCATCCAGTCCCACTCCCCCTACCTTGGGCAAGGACAACTTACACTGGACTAGGATGCTCCAAGCCCTGTCCAACCTGGCCCACAGCAGTTCCAGAGATGGGCACTGACAGTTTCTCTGGGCAACCTGTTCCAGTGCCTCACCCCTCTTACAATGAAGAAGTTCAAGTTAGTTGACTGAGACAAGATAATAGTCAAAACTCTGTCAGTATCTAATGGCTTGTATATAATAGAGCTAAAAGCTTCTTGGTGAGCAGCTAATACTTGTTCCATTAGAGCTGTGCTAATATCCTCCCTTGCTAAAACCTCGGGATTTTCTTAGTACACTTGTTTTCATTAACTGTTCATTTGCACATAATTACTGACAATGCATGCACATTAAATAGAAAATGGGCCTCTGTCCTCAATGGACAAACGTCAGTAAAGAATGTCCTGACTCCTTTAGCTGGGGCCCCACTGTATGCAATGATTGCAGCTATTAGGCATCACAGAACAGTCAAGTGTGCGCAACTGTGAGCAGGATGTGTAAGGCAATGAATAATGCTTAATGGCTGGAGCAAGGATGTTATACCTGTATCTTTTGTTCAAATAGGATCTAATGCAGATCTGTGAGGCACCTCACTCTGAATTCTAACATTCTCCCTATATTCTCTCCAGTGAGACTAAGGATGGAAGTTACTGTGGGGGCATTTCAAGCATGATTGTCTCTGCTTGACACAATACCAGCAACTAGAAATCTCTATTTTAACAGATCTTTTATTTCTGATTTTTTTTCACTCTCCTAAATCACATTTTGTCACATTATCATATAATAAACCAGTGACACTGATGTAATGAATACGTTTTCATCTCCACTAAACCCTTCCCTTCCCTTCCCTTCCC
>WBMY01012615.1:357091-396736 GCA_013397315.1 Donacobius atricapilla | reverse complement strand
TTAAACTCTAGATGCCATCACGAGCCTCAATGCCATAGCAAATGAAGCACATGTGTTTTTTAGATCGACCTCTGAATTTCTTATCCCAGAATGGTGGGCAAACATCAGCAATGGTAGTATTTATTCTAGGAATGCTCATTGTCTACAGATGAGGTTGCAAAGATGAGACAAAGTCAGTATTTCTACCTGTTGTGACTGCAGAGGCTGCTGAATGAGTCCTTATAGCACCATCATTTGTTCCCAAATGACACATTCTGGGCAGTGGCTGCTGCCAGTACTGCTGAACTGACCACTGTCTATGCTTTACACTCTTGCTCTCTCTCATAAAAAACCCTTATATTCCTTGTCTGTTTGTTTTGAAGAAGTGTTTTCCAGAATGTGTGGACTTCATAGACCTCCAGCTCTTACTTTCAGAGGAAGTTTCATACAATCAAAAGTATGGAATGAAACTATTCCACTGCCCAATGTCAAGGTCAGCTGTACTTAGTCCTTATGTATAAATGTTAGATTTTTAAAAGATTTTAAAAATATTTTTAGAGCCTAAAGATAAAGGCTCTACAATTACCCTGCTCTGTGCACATGTCAGAATGACAACTTTATTTTAAGAAAATATTCAGCTTCTAATCTACTATAATTGATAGATCCTTTCCTACAGAACCAATTCCTAGCCAGCTGTTTTTCATCCTCCCTGTATTGGGTTGATTAGATCTTCTTAATTTGACAATTTACATTTGTTTCTCTGGAGGTTTTTTTTGTTTGTTTGTTTTTAATATGATTTCTGTAGCCTGTCAGCATAATTTCCAACACCGTCACTTACCTCAAACAGTTATGAAATTTATCCCACCTTGTTTAATCTGGAAATGTAACAATCAAAATATTTTTCCCATCATGTAAACAATAATAAATAATTCTGGGCTAACCGCAGGAAGTGTAGAAGTCCATTTGGTATTTGGCCTTCCAGAGTATTGGCCTTTGGTCGTCCTGATGAAACAATGGGAGACTTTCATTACAGAATTGATTTTGGAAGCTCTAGTTCACAATTCTTTATGAGAATAGTCTCCTTCAACTAAATGTAAAAAGAAAATAAAATTAAAAGGTACTTGAACCCCATAAACTGTTCTACTTCTAGCTTACTTAATACCTCTTGTAGCTCTTACTAATCTCCTAGTGTTATAATCAGTGAAGAGTTAATAAGATTTGTGTGTGTGGTATGAAATTCACTGCCTGTGAAATAAATTTACCTTGCATCTGCATCCACTTCTAATCCCTCAATTGATGTGTGAGCACAACAGCCTCAAGCAACTGAGAGACTGTCACTTCCTGTGGGTCAGAAGTAACCCAAAAAAATACTCTGTTCCCAATTCATTTACAGAGGCTGGGATGGCTGCTATTGGAGAGGGAGTGATCATGTTCTTTCTCAGTGTGCATGTGGGGAGTATGTACTAGAATCCAAAATCCTATGTAAATAATATAAGCATCAACTGTTGTTGCATGTTTTTTTAGAATGTACCAAAAAATCTTTTATTTTATGCCTCATTTCTCAAGGAAGTTAAACCTCAGTAGTGTTATCCTAATATAGATTTTGTATTTATAATTTATTGGCATAATAGTAGTCAGTCAATAGCATAGATTCACAGGCAAATACACTTATGCTAAGTTTTGAATTCTGCAGAAACTAGATGCATTTCTAGTGAGCTTTTAAAGCTTCCTGGGGGCTTTCACAATAGGAGCTGATAAAATTTTATGGAATGCTCCACTTTTATGTTTAGAGTATGATGGGAATCATTCTACCCAGTACAACAGGGCAGAAATTAACTGAATAGTTTTGAATGAGCTACCCATAAACATTTGCTGCATTTATTTTACAAGTTAACATTTTGCTCATCACAAACTGTTCCTTTGAAAGCACACAGTGAGTCTATGTGTTATGGAAGTACAGCACAGGCCCAGGAAATAGAAGCATTATTTTGTAAGTCTTCTCGATTTGAAGGAGTTGAACCCACATGTCCCAAATGCCTCATCCAGTTATTTTGATGACAGCAATCTCTATAATTTCTGGGGAAAACAAGGTGCTGTGCAGCTGTGCATGCTAAATCCAGGGGCCTGGAAAAAGAAGCAAAGGGAGACAAGTTCTGGCTTAATAGTTTTTACCCTTCTATAGGAAAGAAGGAGTCCCAGGATTACAGTATTTTCTCCTGTTATTTCTGATATGCATTTCATCCATTTTAAGACAAAAGGTTTTGAATATGTGTCTTGGAATCCCAAGCCAGATCTACCACATGCAAGACCAGAGTGGTTCTCAGTCCATGAGTATTTGAAATTCCAGTTTAGAAAGGCTACATAAATGCTTGTCATGGTGGAAGAAAATATTACTATTTTCCAGAGAAGTTATTTTTCAGAAGGTTTTTTATTTTTAATCATTAAACTCTAATCAAGATTTTGAAGAATGTCATTTTAATATCTCCCAGCGATGAAAATTGCTAGCAACATACTGAATATACTGCAATTTAGTTTGTGATCTGATACTTGTGATACTTGGCTTGTGACCTGAATATATGTAAATCTTTACTTGATTTGTATTTTCCACTGTTATAGTCTGAAATTTTAATTTTGGAACAGCTATTATTAATTATCAGGATGTTGCAGCATTAAGTTCAGATATTATGTATTTCATGACTTCTCATTAGTAATACATAATTGGTAAAATGGAAGCTTTGCCTCTTCTGAAACCAGTAGCTTCCTCTTAGTGTCAAATCATAAAATGCAGCTACTAATAAACGGTACTATTCAGCAGTTTAAAACCATAAATGACTGGAAGGAGGTTAAATGCAGTATTATTTAGGCCAGCCACCCTGCTTTGTGACCTTGGACCTCAGTACAGGCTGAGATTCCAACTGAAGGTAAGCAATAGTCATACATCTACTTTCCACTGAAGCAATGTGTCGGGATTATTAGCTAGCTGGTTGGTGCTAGGGCAGTGAAACAGCAAGCAGAGTTTGCTAGAAATTAAAGGCATTGAGATATGCTTTGCAAAAACTAGCTAAACAAAGCAACAAAAATGAAACATGGCTAAGGAATGCCATCCCAGATGGAATGATGGGTCTGGGCAGTTTCAAAGTTATCTCATTCAGTGCAGCAAAATGCTCTACAATTTTAATGTGAGAAGTTTTAGTCCCATTTGCAATACTTTCTTCCTTTTACACTTCTACTCCTCTTCATAATAATAGATCAGGACTTAAGAAATTGTGATGTGATTGTCAGTGTTGCAGGAGAGCTGACTTAGATTGATGGGGTGCAGAATAGAGCAGAAAGACCTGCTCTGTTATACCGACCACTGGTATAGTTGTGTATCACCAATACTTGAATTCTTTACAAACAAATAAATGATGAAACTTTTTGTAGAGATTGCTCTGCTTTAAATTATGGTACACAGGGTGATGTATCAAAATGGTAAAGCTACATTATCTTTTGTATGCATATTTCTGTTCACGTCCTTGTTCACATTCAAATGGCAAATTCATCATATGGACTCTTGTCTTTGTCAGGCAGTAACTTGCATGTGAAATCTCATATAGATACTGAATTGTTGCTACTCAAATGTTTTTATATGTGATCTTGCTTATAGTCTGCTGACATCTTGAAAGAATTATATAATAGATAATTGATAAAATACTTCTAAAGCTTTTTATTATTTCTGTAAACAGAAAACTATTTACAATCTGTGCAGTTTCAAGGGGATGCAGCAACTCTTCCCAGGTTATTCACAGTATTAAATTTTTCTCCTGTTGGAAATGAGCAGGTTTGGGACAGACATTGGTGAGTAGTTGTTCTGGATTTCAGACCCTTTTGAGGAGCAAGGTGTCAGGGTGTGGTGAAGGCAGAGTGTCCAGCCCCGAGAGTGGCACTGGTGTAGCCCGTGCTCCCACCCAAGGGGTGCAGTTCCACAGTCTTTGAACGTGGGGTTGGTTATGGGGTCTGTCAGGAGCCCCTGGCATGGCAGTGGTGAGCCATGGTCAGGAGCTCCAGCCAGAAGATGCCACGAGGGAGGGCTGGAGGTGGCACATCTGCAAGGAATCCATGCTGGTGTGGGCTGCCTCAGGTGGTGGCAGCATCCAGGCAGGGCCAGGGGTGGAGCTGGAGCCCAGCACTCCTGCAGTGCCAGAGGCAGGGACTGACATCCCCAGAATGAGCTGAAAGGGGTCTCAGGCCCAGCAGGGTGGGATACTCAGGCTCAGTACTGATACTAAGACCTGACAACAGGTTGTCAAAATCTGGTTTGAGCAAGTATAAAGGGCTTGTCAGTTAGTCTGTGAGAAAGAGGGGATAAATGAAACACTTGTTTCTCCCCTTTCACGGCTCTGAAGTGAAAAGGGAGCTCATATATTATGAAGTGTAATGTAAATTACAGACAGCTTCCCTAACATCTTAAATGGCAGGATAGGGCAAGCATTAAATTAGAAACAGGTCATGTGTAACAGGACATCTGCAAAAATTAGCTTGTGTGAGCAAAATTGTGTTTCTAGTATCAGCTGTGGAAAACCATTGATGTTGGTGTGATGTAAACTGATAACCTGAGTGATGGTAAGGGAGGGTTATTATTTTGTTTATAAACTTTCTGTCAGAATATCCACAGTGGAGGATCATCGTCCACATCCTCCTGTCCTTCATCTTGATGGAAAATATCTTTCTCATTAGTGACTCAGATGGAAGATACTAATTAGGGAATTTTTGGAAATAAATCATTCTTGTAATGTTTATTGGTAGTCAAAATACTTAAAAACTTCTGTTAGTGTCTGAGAAAGAACTTGCTTATTTTAACAAGTTACTATTCAGAAAATTCTATGAAGACTGAATTTTTAAAAATTGTTTTTATCCTAACATAAACTTGAAATTAGGTTTCATTTACTTTAATTTACATCTTGCAAATTTATTTTTCAAACATATTATGTTGTTATATAATTGTTACTTTTCATAAATTAGAAAATGGAAGAAAAGTATTCTCATATAGGATACTAGAGAATCCAGCTGCTCTGTCATGGTTCTGCTGCAAAAACTTGCCATATGCAGAAAAGGAGCTTGAATTCCACAAACCCATGAAGTGCATATAATTAGCACAGATTGGAAAAGGGGTAATATAGCCTCAATTTTTAAAAGGGAAATAGAAAAGAACTGGGAAACTACAGAGTGGTCAATCTCACCTTGGTGCTTGGCAAGATCATGGAGCAGATCCACCTGGAACCTATGCTAAGGCGCATGGAAAATAACGAGGTGATGGCTGACAGCCAGCACGGCTTCACTAAGGGCAAATCATGCCTAACACATTTGAGGGTTTTCTGTGGCAGGTTTACAGTGGTGGTGGACAGGGGAAGAGCACTTTATGTCCTCTACCTGGACCTGAGCAAAGCATTTGATACTGTCCCACATGACACCCTTGTCTCCAAAGTGGAGAGACATTAATTTGATGGGTGGACCAGTCAGTGGATAAAGAATTATCTGCATGGTCTCACTGAAAGAGCTGTGGTCAGTGGATGTCCTGGTGGAGACCAGTGATGGGTGGTGTTCCCTGGGGGGCTGGTGCTGGGACCAGCATTGTTTAACATCTTTGTCAGTGGCATGGACAGGTCACCAGCTTTAAGGTCCCTTCCAACTCAAACCATTCTGTGATTTTATGTTTCTGCTTTTCTACTGCTATTGTAAATATTTCAGGAGCTCGTTTAGTTGCTTGAAAACACAAAGATAATTATCCAACAAAATTATACTTGCAGTATTAAAACCTTGTCAGTTTATGCAGAGGTGGAATTTCATCTCAATACAAAAACAAGGCTACTAACTCTCAAAAAGCAAAGATACAGAATGGTCAAGTAACCAACACAAGAGCAGATAAGTGGTAGAGATCTTGCATCCCAAAATAGTGCCATAAGTTGAGTGATGGTCACCAATGCACACAGATTTGGAAGGAAGGCCTTTTTTCTTTTTTCCTCTTTATCTGAATTCATGTATTTAAGACTATAAAAAGGGAGAACTGTTTTATTATCTTCCACATCTCCCTTTAAAAGTTAAGTAACACAGCAATTATCTTCCAACTATCTTTGTTTAAACATTGCTGTTGAGCTAAACTTTTTGACTATTGCCTGTAAGTTTGCTGCCACGTTGCTATCATATTTCTGGTTTGCTGTCCAGAAAAAGGAATAATGATTTCAAATTTTTCATTAATCCATTGGCCTAATTCCCTTCATAAGAACAACACTTCTTTTGTATCCTACTAGATATCTTGGAAACATTGAGTATGTTATTCAAGTTTGGTTACATTTTTTGTTGAAGAAATCGTTTCTTAGTTCCAGATTCCTATATCTTTATGATCATGAGTTGTGAACTATTAAGAGTGAGGTATCTACTTCTAATAACGATACAAGATTGTTTTAAACTTAGGCTGATGTATTTTTTATCTCAAGTAAAGGCTCCTAGGAATAGAGGCTTCTGTCCATCTTTTGTTCCCTTGCCCTGATAGTTGGCAACTCAGTGCCTCACTATCCGAGGGTTTTCTTCCCTGCTCCATTTGCATCAGCCCTTCTGACTGACAGAGCCACCATGGTGAATTATCTGGGACTGTTAAGGACACCCTGCTGACCTGGATCCCACAAGGTCCTATGACACCACTGGAAAGAGGCTATCATCTCCCTTTTGTATGTCTTTGCTGAATCTGTACTTCCTCTTCTTAGCCCCTGCAGTTCCCCAAAATATGTGTCAGATAGTTTTCAGCTGTGTGACTATGTCAATCTGTGTTTCAGAAGGACAAGATGTCCATGTGTTTCTTAAAAAGAGGTTCCTCAAGCAAATGACAAGTTAAATTTCAGGTATCTGCAATCTGCTACAATTTATTTGTCTCATAATAGAAAAAGCACAATACAGAAATCTTTTTCATTACATAGTACAGAAAATAGCACTTAATGAAATATTTAGAAACATGTTTAGCAGTCTAAACAGTGTGTAAAATATGAGTGTTTGCTATTCAAATACTATTGATGACATTACTTTTT
Source organism: Donacobius atricapilla (assembly GCA_013397315.1). Lineage (NCBI taxonomy): Eukaryota > Metazoa > Chordata > Aves > Passeriformes > Mimidae > Donacobius > Donacobius atricapilla. The sequence goes on along the minus strand of WBMY01012615.1, from coordinate 389,699 downwards.
CACATAAGACTAAGAAAATAACTATTCAGCCCATATCAGGATTCTTTTTCATTATAGATTCATTTTAAATTCTTTTATATGTTTAAGTGGTGCATGTTTCTTAATGGAAACTTTTGGGAAAAGTAGATTATATTTTCAAACACAGAGGTACATGGAATAATCTTAAATTTCTCCAGATAGATTGCCATGTTTTCTATACCTTGTATGATGGATGGAGTCAATAAAAGGTATCTTTTAAAGGCAATAATGAGTACCAGGTTTCATAGGAAAAGTCATGATGCAGTTGATTGGAAACCTCTCCAAAGGCTCCACTGAATTCCTATTCACAATGTGCCCTGCAGGACAGGTGGCATATTGGCTTTTGGTTATCTCAGTTTAAAACACTGTCACCAGTCCTTTAACCCTTACTGCTTTACTGCTTGTCTAATAATCACTTTTTTTTTTTTTTTTTTTTTTTTTTTTTGTCATGAACAATGTGCATGAACTTAGGAATGCTGCTCAGCATGGAGGAGCAGGGATGATTTGGAAAGCAAATGCAGCTTATTGTCTTCTCGTTGCTTTTGACTGGTTTCTCATGAGTTCTTCATCATTTGATTGCTGAATCTTTTTGTTTACTGGGTCTCTGGAAAGGACTAGTCTTATGGATTTTTGTATTTGAAACAGGTATATTTTCTTTTAGCAACCGTTTTAAGAACTGCTAGGATTGTCTTAATGTTCTAGGTCAGCCCATGACAACGAATTGACACATTTGTGAAATCACATTGATTCTTATTTTAGTTTTTCCTTGCATTTTAGGAATTTAAAGATCTGGGTTTTTTTTCCAAGATGTTTGAATTACGTTCTGGACATACCAAAGTGACTTTTACATCTTGTGAGATCTAATGTCATTCTATTCAGGGATTTGTAAAGAACTGCCACATAAAAAGAGACAATTACTGAACAGGCATTTTTGTTTGGTTTTTTTCCTTATGTATTCATGTGGTTGTTCTTTGTAATTTTGTTACTCATTCATAATTTGCCATCAATTTCATGTCATTACTGCAGAATAGTCATGAAATATCTTGCAAATTTCAGAGGATATTGCAATTTTTTTTGCTTTTTCTTTTCCTTTGAAGGGCATACGATGAAGAAAGATAATGAAGCAGTTTTTAAAATGTATAAAAAACATTCTTCAAAGTTAGAAGGGTGGTGTGGGAAGAAAAATGATTTTCAAATCATTAGTCAACAGACATCAGCTAGCATTTATATGTTAACTGAGAATCAACCCTTTAAAGTTATTTTAAGGGACTGAGCCCATGGAAAATTTCTTACTTCAGTTAAGTTTGATTCAAGTATTGGGAAAGGCTCATAATAAATATAAGTACAACTAGGAAATCAAACTTTTCTGTTTTCCTGCCCTATCTGGAACTGCCGTAGTATAGGTAATTTAATGTCTGGTGAGCTGTTCTGGCAAGCGTGTGTCTATGTGTATGCATTTTCCTCACAGTCAGTATTTATGACAATTGAAGAGAAAAGGCATTCTTGGCATTTCCCCAAAGAATATTAGTCTTGATATACAGCTGTATTTCTATTTCTGTCTCAACTAGAAAATTAGATACTTTCTGATGCAAATGCTATGCTCTGGCATTTTTGTGTCAAGCAGTGACACCTTCTACAGAAAAATATGTTTTTTAAAGTTATTAATATGCCCAGTTAAAATTTGTGTGCAATATATTTATGCAGAAATATTTAACATTTTTTCAGTGCTTTGGTATATAACAAAAAACCCACTACTGAAAATTTGAAGTTGTGAATACTGCTCAAAGATAAAAGAACATTTCATCTTTGGTATTGTATAAAGAAAAAGCAGCCAAAAATCCCTGGCTCTAAAAGACTTTCTTAGTCTACTAATCACCCTTGGAGTATAGCAGTCTTAAACCCAAAGGGTATGTAAAATATGTTAAAATAGATTCAGCTTAAAAAACAGAAATTAAGTTTATAAGTACCGTACGTTGTCTTGGTTTTTTAGTGGAAGTAACTGAAAATCAGAAAAAAAACAACCATGAAAATGACTTTAGTAGATGTATATATAAGCTGTCTATCTAACTATTGCTTGAAGAAACAGCAGACTTGTTCTGCTTGTTAAAATCAGGATTTCTTAATGTTATTAAAAAAAAAAAATTACAGCAAAGTAACTAGTGAAATAGTCTCTTCCTTAAAAAATTCATTGCCGAAAGAAGGCTATTTCCAATTCATGAGATATCACACTCGAGTTAGTGTTAAGAATATGGCTTCTCAGAATTATGCCTTTTGTTTTGTTTTCTAGTTTAAAAGCTACCTGAATGTGTTACACTGCCTAGGCCTTGGGCGTACTTATTGCAGCAGTGAAGGCATTTTCTGTTGACTTTGTTGACTTGTTGTGAGATTCCCCTTGGGATGTTCCTTTTATATTTTCTTCTGACTTGCTTATTTTGTTTTCACAACCAATTTCACAAGGGTGACATTTTCTAGAATAGCCAATTTCCAAGGCATTCACCCAGAACAAGGGACAAGAGATGTTAAATATCTGTTTTGAATCACTCATATGCATAACCAGAGGCAGATATTCCAATCGCCCAGACAACTTCCAGAGGCACCAGCTCCAATAAACTGATCTTTTTACTTCTTTACATTTTTTTGGTTGAGTGTTTGATTTTTTTGACATGTAGAGAAGACCAGAAATACTTCTCCTTCTTCACAAAAGGGAGTGCAAGAAGAAGAGAATGGTTGGAGGACTCTGGGGAAGCTTATGTATTCATGTGGTTCAACAAATCAAATTCTGATTTGTTGCTTATATTACTGTAAGGAAGCAGTGGCTGCTGTCGGGAGTCATCCCTCCCTTCTTTTTTTCCTTTAACAGTAAGTTCTTTTTGGTATTTCCAAAGACAGCAGCAGACTTTACTTTCTAGGGATTTATTAAAAGTCAGGTAGGCAGCAGCCAGTTTAGCTCGTGCCTTTAAGTTAGACATGAATCTCTGAGAATAAATGCACAAGAGGGTATCTTCCACGGTGATATGTTTAAATGGCAATTCCTGCTATACTATTGTAATAATGGTTCCCCTTGTTGACTTGACAACTTAAATTAGTGATATGGACCAAAAGAAGATTTCCATTTACTGAACAGTTTCTTATTGATATTATTGTATTTACTGAGGCTTGCTTTGATGGAATCAATCTTTGTAGCTTCTTCATGGTTTCCCTACACAATATCTATAAATACAAATAAATAAATGCATCCACCTACATATACAAATATATGTATATATTTTCACTTATTCACAGTGATCAGCAATATTATCGTTGGATGTAGGGTCAAAAAGGATGTGTTTGGATATGCTTTCACAGTCAGAACCTATTTGCTGGATTTGTAATTGCATAGTAAGGTCCCATGGTTCTTTGGGCAATATTTATTAGGCTCACACAGAGCAAGGAGCTGACGCTTGCTAGTACCCTGGAGGCTGAGGATATCAGCTTCAGGATTTCCTGCGGCATCAGTTAATGCAGTGACTGAGAAATGAGATTTTGATTTCAGAAAGCTTGACTACAGTCTGCAGTAAAATGTGGTATAACACATTGTGGTATCTACTCACTGTGCCCCTGGAAAATTAACCTTTACCGCTAGCTTCTAAATTTCTAAAGATCTGTATTATTTATGACTGCCAGTGGTCATGCTACGTTGCTAAATTTTAAACTTAACTAAAAATGTTAGCATTACACATAATTTACCTCCTAGCAGTCACATATTTCATACTTCCTGAGTTGCCTAGATTTTCTGAAGTAGCCTGTGAATGTAGGCAACTGACAGTCTTCCACTGTGATACTAGGATGCTGAAGCTTGTTAAAGACCAAGAATGAACAAACACTTGTGTATTTCTCCGAGTACAAATATTGTTATAAAAAATATCACAGACTGTTGTCAAAATATATTATCTCACTTCCTCATCTTTATTAAATACATAGTAATGAATGTAGTAGATTTGTTCTTCATTCTGAAATGTCATGAAATGTAAAGCTTTCATACGGATTATATATGAGGTCATCATTTTTTAAGCAATTCTTCCCATAATGTCCTTTTTTGTACCTCTGCTGTTTCTTATTTCTAGCCTGTTCTCTTCGATGATGAAGGTATTCTAAGATACTGCTTTCAAAGAATGTCTAGGGTACTCAGTAACCTAATTATCAATGAAAGTGCAAAAGATTCACAGTCTCTTTAGAAATCAGAACTTGTGCTATGTGGTACCTTCTGAGAATTTTTTTCTGTTACTGTCCAGTGCTGTGATTAGAAGAGGTGAATATCAAAACCACGTTGGTTTAGTCTGGGTCATAGTTATAATATTAAAGAACTATTGATCCCAGCCCTTTCTCATCCCCATTAGACAAGAAAATTTTTGTGTGAGCTACTCTAATGAATATAGATACCATAGATAGGCTGCTGTCTAGCTTGAATAGGCAGATTTGTCCTCCCTTCCTCTTTCAACACACTGAAATATGAGATATTAGCCCTATCAACCTATCCTGAAGAAAGTTGATAATCACCATGAGTAGATGACACCCTCTTATATGAGGAATTAACAAAACATTTAGTCCCTGCTTTCACCTGCAGCTCATACCACTTAATACCTAGAGTAAGTAAATAGAAATGCAAATCTTTTATTCTCATGTTGGAGGTGAAGGCTAAAACACAGTCTGTGCTCTGCTTATCTACATTCTAATTAACATTCACTTCTGATTTAGTGCAGAGAATATGTTAGTTTGAACTTGTATGGGAACTTGCTCACCTAAAAGGAAGTTGCAAGTGCCTCTGCTGGTTACTTTGATGTGCTCTTATTTTCCCCCTTTCTCTGCTCCTAAGAAGAGGATCAGTTTTTTGGGGTTTTTTGGGGTTTTTTTCAATCAAATATTCATTTTACTGTGAATTTTCTGCTCAATTTCTGTTATTAATAAATGAGAGCAAAACTCATGAAGAAGAGCATTATTTTCTTTTTTATGTTGGCAGGTGGAAAAGGTTATATGATAAAAAGAAATAAACAGATGTTTCAGGAGATGTGTTATAAAGTTTTAGCAGGCACCCAGCGCATTTTCAATGTGTAGACAAAGTTGTAACTTAAGCTCCAGGGTTAAATGCAGTATGTGCATGTGTTTGTTTTATGGTGGTTTTAGTTTGTATACTTCTGAAAAAATAAAGGATAAAACATTTATAGTGCTTTAAATTGCTCACAAAACTGTATTTAGCTTTTCCACAATGTCAGTGTCGTGATTATTTACTTCAAGATGTTTCAGCACCAATGTACAACCAGTGTTTCTTTCTATTTTTTGGTACTCCAGGAAGCAGCCACAGAAAGACAGAAGATGAAAGTTCCTATTCCCAACTTGATTCTCTTGTATGCTACTCTGGCTCAGAGCTTGAAGGTTGTAACCAAAAGGGGATCAGGTAAGTAAATCTTTCTCTCTGTGGTTATAGTGTGGCTTGGAAAGAAGTGCTTAGTGTTTGCAAGAATATACCTGGATGTTGTTATGGTGGTTTGAAATACAGTTAAGAGGATCTCAAATTCTGCAGCAAGAAGAGTTGTCAGCTTCTATATATTTTTAGACTATGGTTTTATGTGAACTTGATGAAAAAAATCTGGTATGTAATGTGAAAGGAGTATAACCTTTCACCTGCTGAAGGAAAGTTATTCCCACAACTTTTAAACTTACTTAAAAGACTATGTTGCAGTCAGTGTTGTTGGGTTACTGGATTTATCTGTTTTGCTATATACTTTGGGAAATTAAGATCAGAGTGTTTGGGTTTAAGCAACAACAAATAGATCAAACACATTAAATTTAATAACCATGAAAAGCGAATAGCAAAATGTGGTTTTGAAAGGGATACCTAATACGTGGTTGAAGAGTTTAATTCAGCAAACAAAAATAGTTGGTATTCAGACAGTTGTGTAGTTTTGGATTCATTTTTTCTCCGTTACCCTGAAATTCTCATTTTACTCTCTTTGGCTTTTCACTGGATAATGAAAAAGATAGGATACTACTTCTGCAACCTGTCTTGCTATATTGCACTAAAGAAAACTAAATCCTTAATGAAAGCCTTAATTCCATGTTGGTGGATTAATGAAAGTCTTAATCCCATGTTGATTGAATTAGTTTATTAGGTTTGTTGCTAGTTGTAAGTTTCCTTTAGGCATTGGAGTGTTTTAGGTAGCTTTTGTTGTGCTGTTCCAGAAGTCTGCTTCTGATTTATTTTTGTCTTTTGGTTGGTAGCAGTTGTAAACTAGTGCTTGGGGAGAACACAACTCTTTATACATTTTTGGCAACATCTTAAATTATACCTTGCATTTTCAATGGATTATATTTGTAACAACAAAATGAAACAGGTTATGTCTCCAATACTTTAGTAGCTGGAAATGTTGATGCAGGGAAGGCAAACACAAAGTACTACTACAAAGTAAGGTATTCCTTAATTAAAATTTGAGATTAAAGTACATTTGGGGTTATTTAAACTCAAAAAACCTGAAATACACAGACTGTGTGCAGAGCAAAGGATCTGGCAATAGGTTGACGTGTTTATAAAAAGATGCAGCCTAGACAGATAATGTAGATATCCTTTGAATGTGCCTGGCTAAGATTGTCCTGTTTGATTAAGATTTAATGCTTTAATGCTTTAAGTCAAGGCCACTTAATCCAAATTTAGTAAAAACATTATTGATCATCTTAAAGTAAATTTTACAAAGACACCCATTTTTAAGGAACTAAAAAGAAATCCAGCTATCACCTGTTACTTGAAAGTGACAATGATAACTTGGGTCGTCTTTGCATTTTATTTCAAAAATTTTTGCCTGTATCCTTTTCATCTGATTAACCAATGCAAGGAAAAAATGGTAAATATGCAATTTAATTCATATTTGGGAAAGTAATATAATTGCTGTCCAGCAAAAGAAAAAGCATACAAAACTTTTCAAGATATATAGAATTTGTTCTCATCCTGATGCTGTAATAAAAAGGAAAAACTATAATGGAAATCTTTGGATCATACCTTACTGAAACGGAGTTTTGATGTTTTTGCGTGCTTCTCCTGTGTAAAGCTTCAATTAGATCTATCATCAAGGGGGCAGTTTGTCATACTGTGTGTGCAAAGGAAAAAATCTCTGATTTACTGAAATTTCAGCTCCTTCTGCCTTTGGCCATGTTGCTTTGTGATTTTAGAATTGAAGAAATTCTTCAGTGCTGGGTGGAATGTAGTAGTGTGTGATGGTTCTTGGTTTACTTTTTTTATTGTTTGGTTTGGTTTGGCTAGGTTAGTTTTTTACCTCCCTTGGTGCTCAGGAGGGCTATTTTTGCACTACTGAAGTGTTTCTACAAAGAAAACCTTTTTTTAACAGAAGTTTTAACAAAATAAGATTGACTTACATGTACTGTGAAAATATAGATGTTTTTCTAATGTTAGTGCGACTCATAATTGGAAGTAGGAAAAAAAAAAAAAAACTTGGAAAGTAGAACCTAAGTTTTATGTAAACGTGTTAGCCAGAGGCAGAGTATGGTGAAGGTATGGTTTAAATCTCTTCAGTCATTTCCACTTGTGAATACATTTTGTCCTTGAAATGTCACCATGAAAGCAAAGAAAAAAAAGTAATATTTTTATACTTAGTTATAGTATAACAGTTGTAAATATGGAGTTGCAGTATCCATCTTTTCGAGATGTATTGCTTTTCTTTAATTCCTTCTCTGTTATAAATTACAGGAATGTAATAAAGGTAAAGGAATTTATATTAATATGCTAAATAGTTGTTTTAATTGGGATTTATTCCTTCTAATTCCCTTTTGTTGAGCCTGTTTCTGATGAGCAAACCTAAAAACACAGATCTTTTGTTCTTTCTTTATTCAATTTATATATTTTCACATATATTATTAATTATATTAAATATGATTATATATTTTTTATTTTATATATTCAGTATTTAATGTTAAATGTCCTTGAAAATATGTCTTTTCAATACTGTCAGAGTATTTAACCTCTTTTCTATGTTTATTTATCAGCTCTGCTGAAAAGATAGTGATTAGTAAAAGAAAAAGTTTGTCAGTCTGGTGGAGATACATTTCCAATGGCATCTCTGATTTTTCAAGAACATGAAAACCTACCTTCAGAAAGTAATTTTCTAAAAATCCATATCAGTTCTGACCATCTATTGGCTTTCAGGACTGAAGTTATATCAAATAATTAGCTATATGTGAAAACAATTAGAATCAATATAATATTCTTGGTTTTGTTTGTTTGAAAGGAAGGTTAATAAAACTTTTGAGTAGAAGAAATCTTAGGCTGTGCTGCATTGGATTAGATCTCTAACCATGGGAGCAGTCCTTGTACAAAGCACTTAAATTACTTAAAGGTAGCCTTTGAATCTTTCTACCACTTTATGCTATGAATCAAATAAATATATTAATATAGGGAATAAAGGGGACAGTGTTAATCAAATATTTATTACATTAGCCAGAAAACATACTTTAAATCAGTTTGCTCACAGCTTTTCAACTTACCTTTCTAACACTTTATCTTGTATATTGTCTCTATCTGACAGAAGATACTTTTTTTTTCACAGTTAATATTTTAAATAAGTTCTGAACACTTTCAAGTTACTCTTTAATATATGTTTGATTTCTTTTGCATTGTGAGCATGTGATGACTGTGCTTCTTACATGAGAATAGATGGGTGAGCAGTTGTAGTAAAAATTCCATCACTAAATACAGATAATGCAAGAAACCTCCTCCTAATCCATGTATGCAAATGACTTATAAGCACACCTTAACTTTTCTTGTCAATTAGAGTTCACCATACAACAAGGTTGTAATGCCTTCTCAGGAAAGAAAGGATTCTTTGCTGTAAGCTTCCCTGTTCCAACCACTAACTTCACAGTGGACATCATGTTTATTATTTGGACATCATGTTTATTATTCAGGTATTCAGTGAAGTCTCCCTGAACCATAGAGGCTTCAGAGCCAGCAACAGTAACTGCAAAGAGGAACTTTCTTTTGTCAAATAATCGATCTCAGATAAGATTTGCTGAATGGGAAGCTGACTCTTTCACTACTTCTCAGCTCCTTTAAATATCTTAAAGCATCTTCCTTCATGAAACAGTTCCTGTCTGATCACAGCGATTTGCTTGATGCAAAGGAAGAATAAATACTTAAAGCCTACATATTTCGATTCACTCAGCGCATAGTTCTACAGGAATTGAGTTTTACAGGAATTGAATTAAAGTTCAAAATGTAGAAGATAATGCTTGTTTCCTTAGCCTGTAACCAAACTACATATAAATTTGTGATGTGCCTAAAAAGTGTGTAGGTTTACTTTTTGTGCAGTTCAGTTCAGTCCTTGATAGCATTTTGAGAACTTTATGGTAATGCATTTCTAAGTGTTTTACTTTCAGTGATTTTTCTTGAAATTATCCAGTTTCACAGTTTGAATTAAATTGTTGATTTTTTTTTTAGTCATGTGGTTTTACACTCATAGAAACTTAGGTTTCTAAAAGTCTCTTCTTTACAGGCTGAATGGTATTTGATCACTTACTTGTGCTGAACAGAGTTTTGCCTTATGGATTATTTAATATTCATCAAAGAAGAAATAGGTTAGGAAAGAGAGCCTCATGCTGATGCATATAGACTTTTATCCCTATAATATATATATGTTAAATGAAATACTTGAACACTGCATTGCCATCTGGTGGTTTTTTCCAAGGATGCTGAATAGACAATAGAAAGAAAGGTTTGTTTTTTTTCTTCTTTAAAAAAAAAAAAAAAAAGCAAATGTGGTAAAACGGAAACTGGAAAAAAGTATGAAAAGAGATTTCATTACATAAAACAATCATGAGTAGATTCAGGCAGTATTATTGTATTTGGTTTTTACACTCTCAGATTGCCTAACAACAATGTGGGAGCCTTGTATCAAAGAGGTGAGAGTTGCTATTACTGCCTCTAGTTTTCTGCTTTCTCACAGATTATTTTACATTATGAGTTAATTAATATTCTGTGTTTAATTCTGCTATTGTGAATAGAAAATTTCTTTTCTAGATCAAATTTATTTTGCGATGGAATGATTGAACTGTAAGAAAATCTTTCCAGTGATGGGTTTTTGGGATATGTATGAGATCCGTCACATCACGATGATGAGATTGAAGTATAGATAATGTATTTTGTTCTGTAGCACATTCCTTCTCTTTTTAATGTCTAGTATTTTTTTGCTTTAGCTCTCATTACTCAGTTATGGGTGGTTCTTGTCATACTTGGATGAAAGATCAATATTATGAAAATAAGGTAGCAAAGATTTTGACATTGAGATGCTATTTTTGAATTTTATTTATTTTTGTATGAGCAAAATGTTAAATTTAATGAGGTAAAAATTATTCAAGATTATTTTTCTAAAAGTAGTGGAACTCTGAGGAACAGACTGGAAATACATATTACAATCTCAAATAGTTATTCTTTAAGATCTGTAAGTTTATATTTTTCTAAATTATGGCCATTCATGATTTTTTAGGATTTGTTTCTCATGAAATAATAAGTATATTTTCGAAAATAATAACAGATGTATAAAAGAATATCTCTGAATAAAAAGATAGTTAGCTTTCTTTACTTTTTTTTTTTTAAACTGGAAGAGGAACATATCTGTGCAATACTGGCCTTAACATCAACAAAGCCATGACTTTACACCTCATGAGGAATGTCGTAATGAGAGCTCAACAATGTACTTAAAAAAAACAAACAAACAAACAATGGAATATAAGTAAATCAAGACAGTATGAGAACACTTTGCATCTAGGAAGAGTTTTTGAATTGAGTTTACTCATCTGTACTTAATAATGGAATCATCACTATTTTATAGAACATATAATAGATATATAATCCAGCTTACATGGCAAAAACACTTTGAGAAACAGCACATAATTAAATGCTGAGGCTTAGTAGAGATCTAGTACCCAGTATTTGAGTATTTGTATTTTTAATTTATTTTTTATAATACTTCCAGCTGAGATTTGGTGTCCTAATTTTGTAGTACTACATAAATAGTCCTATTCTTCTTAGTATCTCCCTTTCAGTAATTCCGTTCTGTTTTTAATTCTAATTGTGTTTTGGTTGCCTGAGTATTTTCCTTTTGGCTTCTTGTCAAAAGGTAATTAGTTGATGGATGTCATTTTGGATCTGGTATGCACTGAATAGTAATAAGAAGATTCAAAAATAAATTAATATATCTGTTGTTCTTATACAATTTATAAGCAGAACACTCACGTATACCATACACCAGGTACTGTGAGCTTGGAGGACTGCAATCACAGCAATTAAAGGATATGCTTCTTGTAAACCATTGGAGTTTGTGTCAATTGATATTAATGGCTCCTAGCTATTGTTCTCACTCTGTTACAGAATGTTGGTTTCCTATTATTAATTGATGAGACTTGTGGCTTGTTGTGTGGTTATTCAGAACCTGAAATAATATTCAGAGTCTATGTCTATTTGATGTACAAGAATAACTTCCACGAGCAATGACTTTTTAAATTGGAACAATCAAGGCTACTGTTATTACTGTGAAAACTTTTTTTTTCTATCTCTCTGTTTGGTGACGGGAAGGAAAAGTATAGTGAATATCAGTTCTAAGCAAATATGTGTGTACCTTTCTTATTGCACTGGGGAACAGAATTATTTTTGCATCATGACCTGATTAAGAAGTGAACCTTGCTTCTTATGAGGATTGTTTCAAAAATCTCATTTTGAATTGGCACATAAATATGCAACCTAATTTATGGTTATAGCTGAGGGGCTGAATGGGGAAAACTGTGAAATATTTTTTCTGTTTGAGGGAGAAGAGACAAAAAGATGAGGCTCAATCTTTACAGGTAAAAAGAAAAAAAGAGATAAACAGAAATCCTTGTTTCATTCTCAGGCAACTTTCTTATATTGTGATCTATTAATTCATTCCATATTGATTTTATTAACACTAATATTCTTCAAGTTTTTATCCTAAGAATAAAAGATGTTTTAGTTTTCTTTTTGCACCTAGTTTATTTATTTAAAGATGGTTATTCCTCACCATTTTAATGTGTAGTAGAAATCACAGTTTAATTTTTAATGTTACAACTTCCTCTTCATAGTTGAAGGATTAATTAACTGAGTGTATCCGTGTTCTTGGATTTTTTATAAGTACTCTGCAAGATATAGTTGTATGTCAGTGGAGGAGGAAGTTTCTTGCTTTCATACTTGCACATTTCTTTTAATGATAGAAAACCTTCAAAAGCAATACAGTAATGGGGTCAGCTGAGATAAATGATTTCTTATGCCTGCTGAGAGGGAGGCCTAGATGATCTAGAGATGCAAAGACTGTGTAAATGCTCGGCCACCTTCCGCAGCACTTGCACTCTTTGTCCTGAACTTCTACCGTCTGTTGGGGAGAATTGTGAGGCCTTCCATAATTAATATAACCCACAGAAAATTTTTACATCTTGGTAATACACATTGTCTCTGTGCCTCCTCGAGAGGATGTCCTCTTAGCCTGCCCGGGCTAACCCTGGCACCTCAGACAGCAAGCAGGTACAGCTCAGTCTGCAGCACAGGCCAAGCTGATCCTGTGCATTCCTCAGCAGGACCCAACTCCAAGGCACTGGTGTGCTGGCGTGTGATGTGATGATGGCGAGGAATGAGGGAGGACTCTGCAGAGGGGCTGCCACTCGAGTTTACTGGGGCCCCTGACGGGACCTCCTCACCTCAGGGTTTCTGCCTCGGCAGAGCCCCAAACAACAGCAGAAGAGTTGCTTTTATCCTGAAGAGGGGGAAGGGGAGAGGGTAGGGGATTCACCAGCCAGGGGAAACCAGGGAGTGGCCTGAGGGATGAGGGACACCCTTAGGGACCAATCTCCTCAAGAGGGAGGGGGATCCCTCTGGATAACAGCCTATCACTCGATGCCCTTTGGGGGAGCTTCCAGAAGCAGGGAAGGGCCCTGAAGTGACAGGCATGTCTCCAGAGGAAAGGAATAGGGAATGGATACGTAGCTGAGGGAGGGGACAGTGGGATACAACCAAAGAACCGATAACAAAGGGGTAGATGGGTTAAACCATCAAGTAAAATATAAAAATAAATGTAGACCACACTGCTACATCTTCCCCTTTTTTGTTTTAAAAAGAGGAGAATTGGACAGGAGGTGGCAGGTGTTCTCATTTGGGGTACAGGGCCCCGAACCAGTCCTGATGTGTCGGCCACTCGCTCACAGGGAGAGATCCAGTCACTTGGGGAGCTGGAATCTCCTCACAGTCCTCGCCCTCTTTCTCCTTAGGTGCACTGGGCACCACAGCTTGATTAATTTCTGGGGAGGTAGCAGGGCTTGAAATTAACTTGTAAATCATGTGTTGGATCAATCCAAATGCAATTGAAATGATAATGATAAATAGAATCAACAGTCCAGTTCTTAAAAGAGATCCAGCCCACCCTGAGAGGCCCCAGTTCTTGAATAACCCTCTCAGCCAGTCCTCAGTCTCTTTCTTGATCTCGCCAGCCATATTGTTTATCTTGGCGATTGCCCAATGGATGTTTTCTGCTCTTGATGACAGATTGAAGCAGCACAGCCCCTCAAACTCCTCACACTGATGGTTGTGGAGACGAGTAGGTAATTAATCACCACCCAATTTTGCAAAGTCACCTGTCTTGTTATCTCCTTGTCTGCTAGGAGGTTGGCCAAGACGTTGGAGGTCAAATTCGCTTGTTTCGCCACCCAGCACTCTAGGTGCTCCAATTCACCTAGAGACTTTGCCACTGAGATCCAGGGCAGAAAAACTCTGACCGCTGTGGCCTTGGCCCTGGACCAGTGGATAATTTCAGAATCGTAATCCGAATCTAACTGTTTTAGGTCTCTTTTCTGTACTGCCGATTTCCCTGTGTAATTTTTGGACTCCAATCCATAATTTGTGTCTTGTTGGGTGTGAACAAGCCCAACCAGCCTGAAGTACATGGACCTCCTAGTAGATGAGAGGGGATGCCTGCCCATGCCCAGTCGCTGCAAATCAAAAAACTCCCTTGGGAAGGGCAAGAGGTTTATAACATTTGGTGGAGGCCATCCTTACATGGGTGACTCAATTGCACCATGTTCTGGACATATGAACACTCTTGATTTGATAGGCAGGGGAAAATAACTTCTCTTGATCTTTAGGGGGCGTGAACACAAACTGAATACAAAATGAAACCACAGAGGAGCCAAGAATCTCCAATTTGGAGGGTTCTTCTGGTAATAAACGCAATACAGGCACATAATTCTGTCATAAAATAAGTGGATTTTGAATGGGTAAAGAAACCATGTACTCAGTAAAAGAATTAAGGATGCGACTGGGGTATTTTTTCTTATTGACTTGGCTCATGATTTTAAGGAGGAGAGGTGGAAACTCCTGGGGCTTAAATGGGATCCCCACAAAATGGGCCGACATTGGGTTGGTGGCGGAGGCTGAGGAAAGGCAGATGTGGTCCTGCCCCATGGACTTGGCAAGGGTGGCCCACACATTTGCCTTGGGCAGTGGGACAATCCATCCTTTGGTTGGCAAGACGGCATGGGTGAGCAGGAGCAGCCATAGGATGCAGATGGCTCAGTGGGACTCAATCCGGAGTAGAGCTGGATCTGGGGGAGCTAAAAGGAACTGGAGATAACAACATAATTAAAATTTAACCAAGCAAGTAAGACGAACGCCCCCTACATCCCCTCCTCCAGGCAGCCACCGACATCTGCAACACCTTTGTCCTTTCCCCTGAGACCTTAGGGACATAGGGCCTCACCCACTTGGAGGGGATCCATTGCAGGACAGTGGGGGTGGACACGAAAGCGTATCCACGTCCCCACGTGACCAGGTCATGTGGTCCCTCTGTCCTTCCAGTCTCGGAGTCCCTGACCAAGACCGGTGATTTGGCTTTCAGCACCAGCTGATTGCTCCCCCCCGAAGTGACAAACGATTGGCGGATTAGGTTCTCATAAGAACAGTTTAGAAAATTAATGGTGAAAAGTGCCTTGGCCAATCACACTGAGGGAAACTCTGCCTTTAGGACCTGCTGTTGCTGGTCCAGGACTTGCTTGATGTCCTGGTGAGTCCTTTCCACCACGGCATGACCTGTTGGGGAGTGGGGGATGCCTTTCTTATGTTCCACTCCCCATTGCTGCTGGAAGCTGCGGAATTCCTTGGAGCGATATATGGGGCTGTTGTTGATCGGGATGCCCATCTCCTTCGGGATGCCCATGAAGGAGAAAAGCTGGATTAGTGTTTAATGGCATCCAAAGACTTCTCCCCTGTGTGGGCAGAGGAGTAGACGGCGCCAGAAAAGGTGTCCACAGGGACATGCACATATTTTTGCCTTCCGAAAGACAGAATACGTGTCACGTCTGTCTGACACACCTTGCAGCTCTTTAGCTCCCTGGGGTTTGCTCCTGCACTCAGATTGGGCAGTGTGTGCTGCTGGCACATGGGACATGTGACCACAATTGCCCTGGCCTGTTCCCAGGTGATGTGGATCCAGCAAACCAGACTTGGCGCACATCTGATGGAACAGCTGATGACTGATCTTTACCTGTTCGAAGACATTGGGAAGTGGGGCCATTGCCGCAGGGGCAGCAAGAGCATCAGCTCTTCTTTTTCCCTCAGCAATGAACCCAGGCAAATCAGTATGTGACCTCGTGTACATGACACAGAATGGTTGCTCTAGGTGGGAGACTAGTCTGACTAGCTTTGAGAGCAAATTAAACAGGGCAGTGCTGGACACCTCCTGCAGTACTGCTTGTTCTGCTGCCACACAGGCAGAATCTGTGATCAGATTGAACGGCTCAGAGAACCTTTCGAAGGCTCTGACGACAGCGGCCAACTCAGCAATCTGAGGCGATCCTCTACCTCAGCAACATCTGTCTCCCACTGCTGAGTTTGAGGATCTCTCCAAGTCAGGACTGTGAGACTAGCCAGACATGTCTGTGAAAACTGTCAGAGCTTTCAAAGGCGTCTTGCTCTGAACACTCTCCAAAACCAATGTAAATTGGACAGCCGAATCAAAAATTTTGTGGGCTGGTCTATGAATTGAAATTTGCCTTGAGTAGGAGTCCAGTGAGAATGGCAAAGCTTCATTCTCCTGAAGCAAGTGTTCCAGCATGGCCTTTGTAATTTGGTCTGATCTGAGTCCAATTGGAATGTGGATGCACTCAAAGTCACATCCGGCCAGTTCCCTGATTTGGATTCTTGCCTTCTGAATCAGATCAGCTACCAGCTCCTGTGGCCTTATCATTCTTTTGGACCTCTGGTGGCTAAGGAAAACCCACTGTATGATTAAGACAGGATCTCCTTGGCTCTGGTCCTTCTTTGGTCTTGCCTTTTGGTCCCACTGAAAGATGACCCCATGGAGGTATGGCAGTTTCCCTATGATAATAAACTTGAAAGGCAGGTCAGGCTCACACCTGTTTGCCTGCCTGGTGGACATTGTGAGCTGAACTTTTTCCAATGCCTTCTATGCCTCTGGGGTGAGAACCCTTGGAGAACTAAGCTACTCTCCCCCTCCAGAAGCAGGGAAGGGCCCTGAAGTCACAGGCATGTCTCCAGAGGAAGGGAATAGGGAATGGATATATAGCTGAGGGAGGGGACAATGGGATACAACCAAAGAACTGATAACGAAGGGGTAGATGGGTTAAACCATCGAGTAGCATATAAAAATAAATGTAGAACACACTGCTACGCTACAGGGCACCAGGATGTCAGAAGAGGAATTAGTGTCCTTTAGCACCTTATTTAGACAACAAAAGTATCCATATCCCCATCCTTCAGCAATTCTGACAAAGCCATTTACACCAATTTTGGTATGATCCTCAGCTTCTTTCTCAGTTTATGAAGGTAAAGCTCCATTTAATTATTGTTAGGTGAAAAGGCATGACTTGCTGTTTATGAATCAAGAGATACTGGAAGAAAGTAGGAGTGAAGAATCAATTTATTTAGTAAATTTCTGCATATTCTGGAAGTTAGAGGGTTCCTTTAGAATATGCTTTTGAACCTAGGGTTTGGGTTATTTTCTGTTTGCTTCTTTATGTCAAGAGTATATGGGAAGCATTATATTTTTTTAAAAAAGAATAATCTTTTACAATACTGCATATTTATTTAGCTACAGAATATTTTATGTGTTTCACTACTGTGAAGTAATTTTCAATGTACAGTTTTCATTTGAAGAATGCTGAATAATAATGTTGCTGGAAAGAGCACCAAGTTCTGCTAGTTACCTGTGGTTGGCCATGGGTATGGTTTGGCTCCAACGGTCTCTACTCTGCTTTTATAAGCTAAGGATGCTATTCAATATGTCAGATGAACAGCAAATACGAGGATTGTGTACCAAGGGGTGGCAAGGAGACTATACTGGAAAGAAAGAAAGAAATGTATTTCTGTTCCACTGGAGGATTTGGGCAGTAAGGAATGATTGCATCTCAGGCATAAATCCTTTGTGACACATTATTTGTTTTGGAGACGCCATGAAAGCAGTAACTGTTACTTGTTCTGTGAACATTTATGAACAGGATGGCTGGCATTTTAAAAATAGTTATATGACCTTTTGTTGTTCTAGGGTCCATCCTGATACTTTTCAGAGTCCTGGGAGATGGTGAATGATACCACAGTGTGTGAAAGGACTGTCTGTGTTTTGGCAAAGGGTCAGTGTTTTAGAGTGTGCTGTATATATTAAGAAATGACTAGTGAAAGGAGACAAAACAAAATCTGAAGCCAAAAGGACAGTAACAGATATTCTTACATAGTTTGGTCATTGAGTTTTAGTAGCTGCTTAGGACGATTCTTCCACAGTCCCTGTTTTCCCTGGGGAACAGTTAGTGATTGCTTTACTGATTGGCATCTGTTGGCAAACGGCCTAAAAGATTTTAAAGAGCCAGTGACCTTTGATCAGAAATCACTGTTGCAGAAGATTTATTTATTTGAATATTATCCTGTCAATTTTTTGTAGACAAATGACTGTGGAAAACAAGAAGGCAAAAAACCCTCAAGGACAAGTAATGGCCTTCTGATATATTTGTCTTTTTTATTTAAGTGTACTCAGTAGTGAAAATTATTAAAATATAAAAATAATAGCAATGAAAATAAGTTCTGCCCATTAGAATATAATTTGTTGTTATACTTAAAGGAAATTAAAATTGATTAAATCTGTCCTATTAAAATACTTCCTGACTTACTCTTCCTGAAGGCTGGATGGAGAAAGTGCTATAAGTGCTATATACACAGATATATGGGAACCAATTTAGCATGAAAAGAAGAGATTGTCCTTTAGACTGCAATTCTGAATTCTTCAGACATTCTCGCTCAGACTTGTTTCAGCTGTTATGGTCTTTACTTCAAAAGCAGGATACATAAAATCTTGTAAAATTTGTATTTTTAATTTTTTTTTCTAAGTTTTTTTTTTTTTGCAGTTATAAGGAGAATTATCAGACTGTTGTAATGGTAAATTACAAGACAGTTATGTTAGTTGAGCGGTGAGTGGTCGTGTAATTTCACCACCTTGCTCTGAAGGTATAACTCATTTCAGGAAATTGTTGGTTGCACAGATGCAAAGCAGACAATTGTGTTGAAGTGACCTGAAAATTCATTTAGTGAATTAGTCCACTTCCACAAATGACTCTTTGTCATCCTTGATGAAAAGGTGCAATTTTTACTCTCTTGAAAATAACAGCAACATACATGGCTTGGTCAAGCAAAAGAGAGCAGCCAGCAGTAAAGCTGTTATTAAAACTATTTTTTTAAAAAAGTACAAGGTAGACTTGTCTTAAATTCCAAATTTTCTGCTGAATGCCATTGGTGGTATAACCCAGAGTGAACTCTGAGGCCAAAACAGAGAGACAGGGAAGAATACTGCAAACTCCCTATATATGTACATAGAGATATCCATGCTATGAGGGAAGGCTCTGCTCTTTCCTACGGATCACGGAGCCTACGGAGATGCTGTTTAGCTCTCACACAGGTCATTGCTGGGGAGCAGCACAGCAAAAGAGGAGGGAAAACATGGAACAAGAGTGATAACCTCTGAGCTCTTTCTAATCAGTCTGAGCCAGGTATGAGAAGGAGTCAAGTTGCCATTTCTAGAAGTGACTAATGCATAGCTCATGGGTTCTCAAGGGCCAGGCTGGCATGGAGGCCAGTCAGTGCGTTGTTTTCCTTCTGATGACTGTGCCAGGCACTTCACACACTCTGCAAAAAAATAATTTTTTTGTGTCGTATGGGTTTTCATTGCCATTGGCAGTGTTTTAAATGCAATTTATATTTTTGTTATTTGAGAAACAAAAAAAAAATGTATTTTTCTAGGAAATTGAATAAGAGTAAGAAGGCATTCTAGTTCAGTAATAAACATTTTTTGAAACAATTATTCAGCAGAAATGTTAGCTGGTATAAATTTCCAAATACGCACACTTTCATTTTTTTTAGCGTACTACTTGCTGTGAATTTTTAGCAAAATGGGACTATTAATGGATGAAGCAGGAAGCATAAAATTAGATGAAATCTGAAAAAAACACATAGCAAACCATGTTTTTCAGAAAATACATTTTTTATTGTGAGAAGTAGCTCTCATGTCAAGGAGAGAAGGAACAAATCGCTTCTGGTGATTAGGAATGTTAAAATAGGATGGTTTATATTTTTCTAATTATAATATTTTTTCGCTATCCATTTGAAATATATATCAAAAAAACACACTTAAAAGCAATATGTAAGATTTGAGATTAAGGAAAACACTTATTTTTCTTAAATTTTCAAAGTAAACAGATTTATGACAACCATATTAATAAATTAATAAATTTTATTTGTTTGCTTGAAATAACAACTGCTACTGTTATCTGAACTTTTTTCTTATTATTCATAGTTAACTTATTATAAGTCTGTGCAATGAAATAATGAGACGTTGTAACAAAATCTAGTTTGAACAGTTCTAACAACCTAAAAATTTATCACTAAGTGTTTGTTCAACAGCATACCAAAATCCAAGGTCATTGCTGACTAATTGCATCCAAAAAAAAACCCCAAAAAAACCCACAAAAAACCAAAAAAACAACCGAGTGGACAATTTTCAGGATGTAAGTGAGTGAATCCTAAAAGTGTGATCACACTTTTACAATTCCTAGAGAAGCTGATAACCCTACTTCACAATAAGACTCCATGAAAAGGCATCATTATTGTCATCTGACTGGTGTCATGCTGTCTGTAATTCAGGGAAACTGGAAATAAATGAAATTTTATGCATATTTAAGTAGATGGACTGCTTTATTCATTCATGAATGTATTTCAGTTTGTCACTGGTAAGTAAGGAATGTGTAATAAACCTTTGCATTTCAAAGTAGCTGAAATTCAGCCATGTACAAAGCCAGCATGTTTTCTGTGAGTCTGATATTAAAGACAGTTATGTTAAAATGCTGCTGTTAACTCCAAGTCTGCAGTAGATGCTGCATGTAGTGTTGCTCACCATTGCTGTTGAGGATTTTATGCCCAAGGTCTGAATTACTTTTCCTGATAGAGAACGGTTGCAAATGTTAGCAAACTATAGGAACTCTTGGAAGTGAATTACCTTGACAGGCTGTGTCATGTGGGAGAGGAATTTGGATAGGTTGGGCTGAGGGCAGTTGTATGAGGTTCAATAAGTCAAAGTTCCAGGTCCTGCACTTGGGTCACAACAGCCCCAGGCAGAGCTGCAGGCTGGGGGAGAGTGGCTGCAAAGGTGTCTGGAGGAGAAGGAGCTGGGGGTGCTGCTCAACAGCAGCTGAACCTGAGCCAGGTGTGCCTGGGGGCAGGAAGGCCAATGGCTCCTGGCCTGGCTCAGCACTGGTGTGGCAGCAGGGCCAGGGCAGGGATTGTCCCCCTGTACTCGGCACTGGTGAGGCCGCACCTCAAATCTGTGTCCAGTTTGGGGCCTCTCACTGCAAGAAAGGCTTTGAGGGGCTGGAGGGAGTGCAGGGAAGGACAGTGGAGCTGGGGAAGGGTCTGGAGCACAGGTCTGATGGGGAGCAGCTGAGGGAGCCGGGGGTGTTTGGCCTGGAGAAAAGGAGGCTTGGGGCTCATTGCTCTCTACAACCGCCTGAAAGGAGGTGTTGACATGTGGGGGTCAAGTTGCACCAAGGTTCAGGCTAGACATCAGGAGCAATTTCTTCACTGAAAGGATGGTGAAGCATTGGGATGGGCTGCCCAGGGAAGTGGTAAAGTCACCATCTCTGGAGGTGTTCAAGACACGACTGGACGTGGCAGTCACTGCAAAGGTTTAGTAGACATGATAATGTTCAGGCCAACGTTAGTCTCAATGTTCTTAGGGGTCTTTTCCAACTTTAATGATTCTACAATTCTATGTAAATTTTAAAGCATCTGATTCTCTAATTATTTACTTGCATCAAAGATGCGTTGTTACACTCTGAGAAGCTCCCAGTTCCTTTCTTTTTTCTACCTGCAGCAATTAAAAATAATTGAATTGAATTTATGTTTTATTAGGTTGATTTAATTAATATGCTCAGTGAGATAGCTCTTTATTTTCTCTCCCATCTGCCTGATCTTAATTTCTATGCCAAATTTAATAAGAAGACCTTAAATCATGTCTCTTGCTTAGGGGAAAGGTCAGGCATCAAGCTCCATCACGCTCTAGAGAGAAGAATAATGTGTTATGTTACGCTTTGCTCATAGTCCTTCACTGCTTTATGCAATTGTGTATGACCATCACATGTGAGAGTAGTTTTTGGTTACATCTGCTTCTGACAAAGCAAACTTCATACCTTTTCTCCCCTTATTGAAGACCTCTCTTGCTGAGTTTTGGTTTTTTGTGGGTTGGTTGTAGATTTTTTTTTTTTTTGACTGTAGTTAATTGGTTTTGGTATTGGTAGAACAGCTGTATTTTTTTTTTTTTTAATTTTGGAGTGAAATTATAGTACCTGCTGAACAACTCTCTGACTTGCGGTAGCATAATGACATAGTCTAAATACAAATACTTAAAAGTGCCTGTATGTATGAAATATGAACAGATATGGAGGCGAATTCCGTTACCTGGAATCTACCATTCCAGTAACTGGTGTGGATTTCCTTAGCTACAGTTGTTAGTAGAATAATATTGAAGTGCTTTTTGACCACAACTGAAGATGTTTTTCATATTTATGTGGGTTTATTGACACAAAGATTTAGTTATGAAGTGAAGATGGCTGAACCAAGTAATAGTTTTGATTTTTTCACCTTTCTTTTGTAGCATAATTCAAGCTAGAAGAGATCTTTGGATGTCTCAGATTTAAGGTAGGGTCAGCTCTGACATTAGGTCAAATTGCTCAGGACATGATCCATGAGAGTCTTTTAAAACTTCCAGGGACAGAGCTTGCACAAATTCTCTGGGAAATTGGCGGACTCTTGCCTTTTGCTAGGGGCCTCAAAATACTTTCATAGTTCAGAATGACCTAATGCATGAATTAAAAACTAAGTCTGGTAGACCAAATATCCTAAGAAAATCTGAAAAAGGAAAAAAAAAGGACAAAATCAGCTAGTTGATAACAGGCTTGGTTATCTGCAGCAAAATAACGAGAAAGAATTAATCTAAATAAAAATAATTTAATTTTTTCCTTAAAAAAGCTTAGGAAAGGCTTTATAATTAAATCAAAAGAAATAATTTAATATTCAATTAGTTCAACTTTCTGCATAATTTATTTCCATATGTATGCTTTTCTTTAATCTAAGTTTTTTTTTTTCTTTTCCTTAAGGCACTTTACTGCCTCTGTTAAAGGCTAGTGGAGATTAAGTTCCTGATGTGAATAGAAACCTGATAGACCCATCCATTTTTTATTTTGTTTACATATAAAGTTATTTAAATTCATTAGTCCAAACTCCAAAATTTGTTATATGAAATGAAGGGTTTTTAAATAAATTGCACCTCTGATTTCTCTAATATATTAGTGGTTAGAGTAAGACCTTTGAAACAAACTGTGTGCTTGGGAAGAATTGCATGAAGTGTAGAACAAAACTGTCAATAAAACTTCTACTATCAGAAAACCGTTCAATTGATACATATTGAGCATACTAGAATACACCACTGAACCAATGAATGACACTAATTTTTGAGCAAGAAGTTTAGGTTTTCATTAGCTAGCTTGTGACTTTCTGAAAGATGGCAATAATACTTGTTATATTTTGCTCCTTAAAAAAACAAACAAAGACACTATCAAAAATACCCACAAAATCAAAACAACTTTTTGTATGGTTTTAATTCATATTACTCCTATTAATTGGGATATAGGCACAAAAATTCTAAATCACACAATTTTAAGCACTCAAGAAGTTCCAGCATAGTTAGGGATGTTTTCTGTTTCAGATTGGCTCAATGGATAATATGTTTTGATGGTAAGCACTAAAACATTTGCAGATGAATCTCCTTGACCACAACTGCTTCTTTTTCTTTTTTTTTTTTAAGGTGAAAAGAGCACCTTTTTTTTAGCTTCTGAATTGGATATTACAGGATCTAATACTTTCCTCAGGCCTCTGCTGGGTATCTATCATGTTCAAGGATGGATCTTTCAAACAGTGGTCAGGTTATGTTGGGTTTTCTTTGTTTGTTTTCTTTTCCTTCTGATGTTGGCATCCAAATGGATTAGTGTGCCATCTCAGAAGCTAATCACAGGTAATTAAATTGATTCGTATGCAGCTGAACTCAGAGTCTTAAAGAAGGGTAGAACTGCTTCCTCTGGAAAAAAAAAGGAGATAAAGGCCTGGCCAGAGGTAGCAAAGGAGGCAATTTAATAACAAAAAAAAAAAAAACAAACCAACAAACAAAATGAAAAAAAAAATTGAGTTAGTTTTGTTTTATGTAACATTTTATTTTCTTCAGTTCCCAAAAAAAATATTTAGCTGTGTCTGAAAGGATAATTAAAATAAAATGAAAATAGAGTTCTGAAGCAGTGTGGTTCATATTTAACACTGAGATTTCAACCTGGTTTTTACCAGTGCTCAGTCACTTGACTTTCTCTTAGTCTTGGCTGCCTGCAGCTAACATGGGATTTTAAAGAGATGAAGCACTCTGAGATGAAGAGAGAGCTAATTCGTTTAAAACAAAATCTGGATGAGGAACTTAAAATTTACCTTGCAATGAATTGCAAGTCTTACACAAATTATCAATGGCATGAATCTTCTTCAGGAATGTGAAAGATCTATGCAATGAACTAGCTGTAACCCAAGAGAGAGGTGAAAGTGCAGGATCAGTCTGAAGAGATCTCAAAACACAATAGTTTGGAATCTTCCAGTCAGATGCATATAACAGTCAAATCCTCCTTCTTTAAAGCCAACTATGTTAGTTTATTTCAAATGCTGGAAAAACTGGGAAACATATTTACCCTGAATAAGTAAAAGATATAACTTAAATATTGAATTTAATATAGTTAGGCATGGCAAATCTATTCTCACATGAAATATTTTATAAGAAAAATGTTAAATTCCATGAGAAGTGTGTATTTATTAAAAAAAAAAAAGTCAGAAAACATAAAATTCTCAGTCTTTAGTATACCAAGATAATTTAATAGTTTTAAACTAAATCCAATCTAATTCTAAGTTCTTTACCTTTTCAAGTGTATTATTTCCTCCTTTCTGGATACTCTCCCTTGTTTCTACCCAACAATCCAATTTTTGGGCAAAATTCCCTCTTCACTTTTGAGCCGTTATTGAGCTTCTCGCCTTGACAATCTCTGTGAATAGAAAGTACTTCCTCTAGATGCATTTCAAGATGACTGCTCTTGACAATCAAACTCCTCAAAAATCTTTAGATTATGTTCAGGACAGATGTAAATCTTTTCAGCTTAAAGAAACTCAGTGGCTTTCTGGTGAATTATACATCACTTTGATCTTGAACATCAGAAGAAGAAACAAAATGACAAATAACCCAATTGTAGTCCTCAAGGATCACAGAACCATAGAATGGGTAAGGCTGGATGGGACCACATCTGGCCATCTGATCTACCTCTGTGCTAAAGCAGGGCCATCCCAGAGCATATGGCACAGGATTGCGTTCAGTTGGCTCTTGAATAAATAAATGAAAAAAAACAATTCCACAACCTCTCTGCACAGTGAAGAAGTTCTTCCTCATATTCAAGTGGAACTTCCTGTGCATCTGTTTCTGCCTGTTGCCTCTTGTCCTATTGCTTGGCACTACTGAGGAGAGCCAGTGAATAAAATTGCCATTCTGCCCCTCAATACCAAGTGAGCATTGCATTAGGGCACCCATTAAAGTGACCCTGGGGGGTCTGGGATCAGGCTGCGCATCCCTGTGGGAACAGCTACAGAGATTATGAGACCTTTTTGCCACCCCCATGTCCCATTGAAGGGTAAAGGCAAGCTGCCCTTTTCTTCTGGGTGCCTCATTGTGTCCTCTGCTGAGGAGAATAAGGAAAAATGCCATTCTATGTTTCGTTGTGTCTGCAGCCTGCAACACCCATTCAGAATTAAGGACTTTCTGAAAACCTTGCTGGATGACTATTTTTATCAGGGGGAGGTTTGTGATCAAGGGAGGAAATTGTATTTGTATAATAAATAAGAGTTTCAGAATTCTTTATTTCTGTCCCATTCCTTTTCAGAGTGCCTTCTCAGAGGTGAGCTGAGTGCTCTTTTTGTCCTTTTTCCTCTTCTTCCTTCCTTCCTTCCTTCCTTTACTCTGTTTCTTTCCTAGTTTCTACAGATGGACATCTGTGCCCATGGCAGCTCCAGCCAAAGGCCCTCACCACATTATCTTTCCCAATTCACATTCTAAAACAACCCTTGAGTAAGTTAGGAAGGCTGGCTGTGAAAAGGCATTGTAAGATCTCGCTCCACTTGGGTTTCGGCCCTTTCAGAGCCTTGCCTTAAAGGGCAGGAGATCTTTTCCTTGCTGGAAACTGGAATTCCAGGCCATTGCAGTGTGTGCTACGGATCACAGAGGGGAATTACTGAGGCTCCTGGGGCTCTGTCTCTGCCGTGCCTCCCAAGGGAGCTGTGCAGGTGCGGGTGACAAGGTCCCAGAGCCGTGTGGGCTCCCAGAGCAGACAAGAAATGTTTGTTTGCGGGGCATTTTCGAGCACATTCCCAGCTGGAAGCAGACAGAGGAAGAAAAGGGAAGGGAGGAGCTGACAGAATCATGAATGCCAGCAGCTGGAAGGGACCCTGTGTGGTTGTGATCCCATTAGGGAGAGATGCCTCTGCCCAAATGGAGGTGCAAATGAGAGCACATGACAACAACATATGGATTTAATTTAATGTGGATTTTATTTAACAAGAAAAGGGAGGTGGAGAGATAGAAATAAATAGGAAAGAAGTCTTAGAGAGAGAACAGATGATAAATCAGTTGAAACTATATGATCTTTAAGGTCCTTATGTTCATTCTGTGATTCTAGAGGATGCGTATTTTAATTTGATACTATTATTAATGACTACCCCTATTTCATCTTCATCATCTTAGTCTTCTTGTTCTTATAATTCTTATTCAACTTATTATTCTTCTTCTTTTTCTTCTTATTTACCACTATTATTTCTTCCTATTCATCATCATATTCTTTTTCTTCTTCATTTACTACTACTACTACAATTTCTTTTTCTTCTTCGTTTGCTACTACTACTACAATTTCTTCTTTATCTTCTTATTCTTATTCAACTTACAATTTTTATTGTTATTCTTTTTTGTCTTATTATTATAACTACAAATATTATCTGATATTTTTTACTACTAATATTTGTCCATCATCATCTTATTCTTATGCTTTTTTTGTGCTTTTTTGGGGGATTTTGAATGTGGGTTTTTTTTGTGTGTGTGTGTGTGTGTTTTTCTTTCTTACTACTACTGTTTCCTAAACTCAGCTTTCATTCTAATGGAAGAATGGTTTGTGTTTTTCTTTCCCACTACTACCGTTTCCTAACCTCACCTTTCACGGTAACGGAAGGATGCTTTGTGTGGCGGTCCTGCCCAGCCTGGAGGGACACATCCAGACGAAGGGCGGCTGGCTCAGCCCGTGGCCGGCTCAGGACACCGCCAGGCTCCGGCCCAGCCGCCCTGCGGGGCCCGGCCTGGCGCAGCTGCGGGCTCTGGGTGTGCGGCCGTGGCCTCAGGCAGGGGCAGCGGAGCGGTCCCCCGGAGCGGGACGGGCGTTCCCTGGGGGAGCCGGCTGCTCTCCGAGGGCTCCCGGCTGGGGGGCAGCAGGGGCTGTGCGGGGCAGGGCCCTGGCTCTGGGCCCCGGCTGCCTTCACCTGCCCGGCCGAGGCTGGAGAAGCTGCTGCCTCGGCCGAGTCCCGGGGAGCAGCGTCGGGGTCGTACAGGAGCTGTGGGTACCAGGGGTTGATGGTGTAGATGGTGATGCATTCCCCATCGACCTGCAACTCCTCGTTGTCACTGTCGTCTCCGTCTTGGGATAGTTCTGGGTCTTGACTGGCTTCCCATTCAGACGGCTCCTGGTGAATGGAGTGTTGCCCTTGGGGAAGCACTTTGTTGCTGCCGTCTTCCTCTTGGGACAGCTCTTGGATTCCCATGTCAGGCTGCTGCGATGGCTCTCGGGGGTCTCTCCCAAATGGAGAGATTCCCGCACTTGGGCAGTTGCTGGTCCATGGAGGGTTTCTCCTCTCCCTCCTCCCTGGCCCAGTCCCGCTGACCCCACTGAAATGTTTGCTCCCACTGCTCCAGGAGCTCTTCCAGCCCCCACGCAGGGGGGAGGTCTGGGGGGCAGCGGGGGCTGTGTGGGGCAGGGCCCTGGCTCTGTGCCCCGGCTGTGGGGGAAGGAGGAGACTGCCTCGGCGCATCAGGGGCTACGGGGCCCTGGCCCCCAGGCAGCTGCCCTCCAGCCCCATCCCAGCTCCCTCCATCTCCTCTCCCTCCATGGCTGGCTTTCACCTGGGGCCTCATGCACAGGCCCAGCTGCTCCATGGCTGCTCCAGCTGCTTCCTCATGAGACAGCAGCTCTCCTGGGACTGGTCACCCCAGGGCTCTGCGCCACTTAGACACCCCTCAAGCAGGGCAGGGCTCTGCCATGTCACAAGAGCCTCTGGGCACCACAATGTCCCCCATCACTAAGGGCCCTGATGTTAGCGTAGGATGAAACACATAATCACGGCAATGATTATATGCAGGTGCTTTTATTAAGAGCCCTGAGAATCAGGGGAACGAGCCCAAACCTGATTCCAACATAACATCAAGAACAGGTTTTATACTTTTCCATTATATAACTATTTATTAATTATTAAACCTACATTGTCCTAATGTATACAACCATGAAGATTCTTGTATACCACTATTCAATCAAAAACAATCACACCCCCCCCCCTTAATAATTATCCCATCTATCATACGATTATGCAGGTGCAATTTCACATGATTCTCTAGAAACTAACATTTTGTTCCCTCTCCCAGGCCTACCTGACCTACCTCTGAATTTATTGTACACGCTCCCTTGATTTTCAGAATCATTTTAACCCTATGCTAACACTGACACAATGGGCCAAACGCACTGGAACCAACATGGAGCTGTCCTCATACTTGCGCACTTGTAGCCCTGGATATGCCCAGAGTCCTGTGAGGCTTTGGACATGGTCCCACACGACAGCCTGAAGCCCACACTGCAGAGCCCTGGCTTTGGAGGGTGAGCTGTGCGGGTCACGAGCCATGGGTCAGATGGACACAGCTGGAGGGTTGTGGTCAGTGGCTCTGTTGGAAATGATACAACTTTTAAATTTTTAAGGCACTTTTGTCATGGTAGGGGGGACCTTTGCCTACTTTTGACCAAAGTTTTGCATTTTGCTGGCTGAGGCCTGATGGGCTTCAGTCGACACAAAGAAGATTCCTAGACTCTGAAAGATTAGCACCTGCAGATTGGAAAAGCCAGAAGATACAGAGAACATAAATGGACATTAGCAAACATTAGTCCCTGGTGTGGTTGGAGACACCAGTTGGAAGCAAAGATTTGTGTCACCTTTTGGTATTTGGCTTTGGTTACAAAAGGGCCAGTCTGAAAGATCTTAGAATCTTTGTTGTCCTGGAGGCTGAGGCCTACTCACCTGACTTGTGGTAGAATTACCTTCAGACACTTCGTTGATATGGTGCCCTATATATTTTAAAATAACCTGAACTTTTTAATAGTTTCTCCCAATAACTGATTCTAGCATTGTATTGCCTTTATTAAGCATAGAAAGTACAGCAGTTGAGGTACATTATGTCATGAGATGCCCTAGAGCCATCAAAATTCAGACACCTTTCTGAGTCACAGTGTCATTCTTGCTCTGGGCAAGAAGTAGCAATTTGCTGCTGGCCTAATTTTACTAGCTCAAAGTTTCTGGTTTCTCCCCTACCTTCTCTACCTATATGTGCAGCTTCACTTCTCTGGCCAGGAAAAACTCACTGATGGAAGTTTTTGACAGATTGAACAAGGAATGAAGGGAGATGTTGCATTGCATTAGTCTTGAGAAAGTGCCTTGTTCAGGAGAAGCTGAGCCCTTCAGTTTTCATCTCCTTTCTGTAGGAGCTCTGTTGTGTTTTGACATTTATGAGTACATATTAGAAACCAACAAACAATAGAGCAGTGATAGTGAATTACTTTTGGTGGTAGTTCCACTTTTCATGTACACTTTTCATGTGTTTACTTAATGTTCTAAAGACAATTTCTAATATTTTGGTGGCAACCAGCTTTCCTTCAGTGTCCGCAAAACAAATCAGTGAAACTGTAGACTGCTTTAAAAAAAAAAACAACAACCAAATGTCAGAAATCAGATTTTGGCTTCCATAATTCTCTTTCTGACCATCAAATAGGATTTTTCTAATTTTTTGTTTCTCTATGCATGACTATACACCGTTTAATTTATTTTACTGTGTTGTACTGCACGTCCCTGATATGCTGACTGAGAACTTTTTTTAAGTATTAAAACATTTCCTGACATGATATGGTTCTAGGACAGATTCTATTGTATGATATTACATTTATTTCTGTTCTGTGTAGTGTATGCTTTTGCAATCTAGTCTGAAATAGGTTAGTAGATCAAAACTAACACAACCCGATAACCTGTGTGATTGATGACGGAGAGTCAGGCAGACTGCATGGTATATTTGGCATTTCTACAAAATCATTGTGTTAAATTAATAGCCACATCATTTTCAATCCCATAAAATTTGGCTCCACTTTTAAATTTATGCTATGATCACAGGGAGGACTAATTTTCTTTTCTGATGTTTGACTTTTATAAATGTACCATAATTCAAATCTGTGACACTGTAGTGTTATATTACTAAGGAATGAAGTTAAGCAAAAACCTTTTAGCTGATTTCAGGTTTTACAAAATACTTTGAGACAAAATTAGATGTTAAAAGTTACATGTCACCTACCATTTTGGAATCAGGTACTTCTTGATTTAAATATCTGAGAACACGTGTCTCACTATTTTTGAACCTTTTATGCCATGGGAGCTCATATGGTAGAGATGCTGTCAATTTCCAGTGAAAGAGTTGACTTATAGTAATTTTAAAAATAGATGTGGCAGTCAATTTAGATTTTGTATTCAACAGAGCAGAAAAAGAAAGTTTGAAACATAGATTTTAACTGAGATGGTAAAAACTATCCTAAACCCAACAGATGTTGTTATAGTATTGAGTTAATTAATGCATTGATTATATCAATGATATAATATATAGGAAAATATCTTGTTCAACTCCATTTTTAACATAATTCAGAATTCTCTTACTTCTCTGTGTTATTTCCAGGACTTGGGGATGTGGAGTATTTTTACTCTGGAGATAAATTTCATAATTTCTAATTTTAAAAAGTCAAGCAGATAGTGTTGAAGCAGATTTTCCTTTATGAAGTTGTATTAAGCCAGCGTAACATAATTAAGTAATGAAGTCTTCCTATTTACCTAAACACTTTATATTTTGAGAATAAAGATTACTTGACACAAAGTCAGTGATCTGTTTTTAGGTCTGAGTGTGATTAACTATTTTTTAATACATGTGGCTATCATCTATGTGAAAATGTTTGTGCACGTTTTAAAATTTTGGCTTTATTTAGTCAGAGAAAGTTAAAAATACAGA
Organism: Donacobius atricapilla; assembly: GCA_013397315.1. Taxonomy (NCBI): domain Eukaryota; kingdom Metazoa; phylum Chordata; class Aves; order Passeriformes; family Mimidae; genus Donacobius; species Donacobius atricapilla. Next base: position 358,629 of record WBMY01012615.1, on the reverse strand, counting down.
GAAACATGACTGAGGTCTCAGCAATGGTAGTTTTGTGGAAGCTCTTTATTTTTGGTGTCAAGAGCATAGGACCAGTTTATACACTGACATTCAGTTCCACAAAACCAAAGAGCTGTTGAAGAGGAACCCTTTTTACAAGGGATTGTGAGAGAACACCTGTATGAATCTTTAGCCTTAGAGGTTTTTCAACGTCCCCTAGCAAATCTAAGCCTCATTGATACCAATACCATACACTTCCATGAATGGTTTGAAGCACTTCCCTCCCTTCCTTTCCTAGGTATGTATCTAGTCAGTTGATAAAACCATCTGATAATCTGTGAAGAAGACATGTTTCTTCCATGATGTATGTGTAGAGCAGAAAACAATGATCTTTATTCAAGCTTGTTTTTCATCTTTTTGTTAACAGTAACCCTGCTAGAATTTTCTAAACCATCTAACACCTTTCTCATTGCACTTAAGAACCCAGAGTGGTATAATGAAGGTAACATTCTGCTGAGTAATATGATGTAGTATTTAATCTCAGTGTTCCAAGGAAAAAAAAAGTTTTATTCTTTTCCTATGAGCTTCTGACAGCATTGCACATTGCTTCATATTTCTTTTCCCCAGGCAGAAACTGACCATTAAATATATTTATGTACCTTTGTCCAGCTACAGTTCTCAGAGTTTGCTTACTATATTATATTATTTTAAATTGCTTTTCTTGACTCTATATAATTACTATATCCATTCCTACTTGATTAAATTAAGTATGCAGAATGAAGGGAAGATCAAAATCACTGAAAATTCCTTATTTTTACCTTCAGTTTTTCAAATGCTCAGAAGTTGAATTTAAATTTATGAAATTCATATTCTTACCTTCAAATTCAACCTTCTTCAACAGGATGAGAAATTAGGTCAATATTTTAATTTCTTTGATTACTGAATAAATCTATCTTTGAAGTAAGCAGACCTACACAACTGTCTTTAAGAGCTACATCACAGAATCACAGCATCATTAGGTTGGAAGATCATTGAGTCCAACCCATGCCCAAATACCTCAACTAAACCATGGCACTGAGTGTCCAGTCTTTTTTTAAACACATCCAGGGATGGTGACTCCATCACCTCCCCAGGCAGACCATTCCAGTACTTTATCACTCTTTCTGTAAAAATCTTTTTCTAATATCCAACCTATATTTGCCTTGGCACAGCTTAAGACTGTGACTTCTCATTCTGTCAGTTGCTGCCTGCGGAAAGAGACCAGCCCCCACCTGGCTACAGACATCTTTACGGAAGTTGTAGAGAGTGATAAGGTCACCTCTTGAGTCTCCTTTCCTTCAGGCTAAACACCCCCAGCTCCCTCAGCCGTTCCTGACAGGGTTTGTGCTCCAAGCCCCTCACCAGCCTCATTGCCTCTTCTGGATGTGCTCAAGTATCTCAATATCCTTCCTAAACTGAGGGGCCAGAACTGGACACAGCACTCAGTGTCCTTCCTAAATTGAGGGGCCAGAGCTGGACACAGCACTCAGTGTCCTTCCTAAACTGAGGGGCCAGAGCTG
>WBMY01012615.1:329301-356807 GCA_013397315.1 Donacobius atricapilla | reverse complement strand
CATGCACCTCAGCTGGGCTACTGATTTCACCCCTAACTCAGGATTATCACCCTTGGGCCTGCTTCCAGAGAGCCCAGGTGCATCCCTTTCCCCCTTGAGACCTAGTTTAAAGCCCTCTCAGTGAGTTACGCTAGTTCATGAGCTAACATCCTTCTGCCCTTAAGAGATGGAGCCCATCCAGCAAGCTAGGTACCAAAAAAGTCACCCCATGATCAAAGAACCCAAAATTCTGCTGATGACACCAGTCCTTGAGCCACTTGTTGGTAATTTGGGCTCTTCTATTCCTTTCATTGTTCTTTCTGCCACCAAAGGGGCTGAGTGGAGCACTACCTGTGCCCCTGTCCTATCAACCACTTGACCCAGTGCACTGAAGTCCCTTTTAATTGCCCCGACACTCCTCTTTTCAATCTCATCACTGTCAGCTTGGAGTATCAGCAGTAGGTAATAGTCAGACAGCGAAACCAGCCCAGAGAATCTCCCGGTACATCTTTCTATCAACATCAGTTTTTAAATTCCACGTATGAAATAGAAAACAAAATGCCTACAAATGTATATTTTCTTTTATTGAAAGATTGTTATAGTTATGTCTCTACTTCCAAACACTGTAAGTAGATTGTTAAGGTGCTACTGTATATAAAATTCCAATAGGTTTACAGTCCATATTTCTGCTCCTTTTGCATCTTTAGTATTATACTGCCTGATTGTGTATATTTTGGTGTGTTCTGGGAGTAAATTCCCAGTCTTTTCTCACTGCTTTGTGAAGAATAAGGATGCCTTTAGCTGACCTTTAGAAAGGGAAGCATGTGTTTATTTTCCCAACGCAAGTCTTAAATGGCATCTCAAAATAATCAAATTCTGGGAAACAAACAAACAAACAACTCTTACTTTTTATTTAAACATTCTAATGTAGGCATTTACCTTGAAGTTTCCAGAAGTATATACCTGTCTGTGGTTGTATACTTACCCATATATATGAATGAAAGCAACAAGATTTTTTTCAGTTGGGTGATGCATGTTTTACCTGCAAGCATGGAGCATACACTTGAACATTCACAGGTATTTTGTTTCTTGCCCAAAGAATTTGGTAGAAGTTAGATCAAAGACAAAAATCAACATCTGAGAACTGATATAAATAAAGAGAGAAATACTTGAAGCCACATTGGGATTAATCAGAGAACCACTTGACACATTATTTTGGTCAGAAGTAAATGAAATTATGATTTATTAATTTTCGACGCACTGTCACATCCTCTACAGAAACCTATTCAGCTGTTGAATACAGGACATTGCCACTCTAGTTTCCATTATTATGAATCTTATTTAATTCTTTAAAATTCTCTTTAGCCAATTTAGCTTCATCACAAGAGCAATGTTCATCTGAATCAGTCCTGTGGGGACAATTTTTTTACAGTTAATTAGGCATTCATTAGCTAGCCCATAGAAAGCAGGATGTTTCTTGGTTTAACTGTTAATCAATAGATTAACCCTGTTCTTCCTGTTTAATTTGTAGACATTGAAAAATTCATGGAAATATCCTTTCAGTCTTCTTGGAAAAATATTTGAGTTCTAAAATAAATGCTGAAGAAGCTATGATAAATATTTTTTCTCATTGATAACAAAATAAGTGTACAAAAAATCACAGAATTACAATTTCTTTAGATTTTTTTCCTTGACTATGCTGACATTATGGAAATTGAGTTTTACTGTACATGATGTCTGATTCTACAAGCTGTGTATTTGATTCCATATTCTGAAATGAGTCAGTATTACCATACTCTTTCACATAGGTACCTTCCTGTAAAATAATGGAACACTTTTTCAACTACATAGATTACTGCTATTTCTAAATTTACTCAAGTTTCAATAATTTCAGCTCTTATTTCTGGCAATTTTTGGTTTCCAATGTTTTCTTTTCATTCAACACGCAGGGATTTTTCATGTTTATTATGCTATAATGGAAACCAGACTTAGTCTTCTGATTTCTGCTCTCCTTGGAGCTTCAGAGAATAGAAAAGAAAAAACAATTGAAGCTTGTTTTAGATGACCAGTCTAGTGTAGATTGATTCTCCTCATTTGCACCAATTTAACAGGGTCTTTCTGACTCTCACAGAGTTGTTATCTCCCGATTACTCGTGAGTCAGACCCTAAGACAAAGGTCTGACATGGCAATGCTAATCGGAAACAAAATTGTTATATTATGTATTTTAATAAGTGCTAGAGACAAGTCATTGGAAATTACTGTGGTACAGTGATTCAGTGAAAAAATAGTCTCACCAGAATCAGTAGTTTTGTAACGAATTAGAATGGCTTGCAATCCAGTGGTGTTCAAGCGCTGAAATTTCAGCATTCCATAACACATTTCAAGGGTTTGTCTGAGATTCACAGGGGCAAATGATACAAGACATAGAATAGTGAAATGGAATATGCATATTTTTCATTTAATTTGACAATTTACTCCAAATTCAATAAACTACTTCTTTTTTTCTTTTAAAGGGCTTTTGATGTGAGCATCTAGGTGTTCATAAACATTTACAAAAGCTACATTCCAGTATAATTTCATACACACATTAATGATAAAAGTAATCTGTGTATCTGTTAGTTGGGAAAAAAGAGGAAATTCAGTAAAGGATACTTTAATATGAAGTAAATTCAAAAGTATAATTAAAATCAATATTAATACTTTCTTAATCTTCAAGCAAAGAAGTCTTGTAGTGTGACGTTTGTTGTTTCCAACAGATTCCAGTAAGTTCCCTGTGTAACTCCAGAAACAAATTCTCAGCTCTTTAGTTGTTCATGTTTTAGTGAAATAAGAGATGCTTCAGGACACTCAAATAACTTCCTTTTTTAACAATAGAACTACTCCTTTTAAAAAAGTCTTCCAAAGCTCATAGAAGTTGGAAAATGGAATACTGTAACACCTCTACATGTTATTCATTAAGGCAAAGACAATTCAAATTTATAGGAAGAATAAATCACATTTTGCTCCAATCTTTTCTTCATTTAGTTTCTTTTTTTTTGAGATTGTTATGTATTAAGATTATTCATCTTATTTCAAAGTTCCTGTTCTAGAAATGCGGTTTGTCACACAACTGGTACTGTGTGAGCTGTCCACTAACGTGTGCATCAGACTTAATTTTTTTCTGTGGTAATTAATTCTGATTTTGGTCTTCACAATTGAATCTTCATAACAAGTACAGTAAATCCAAGTTGCTTTATACCTGTTAATATGAAAGCTGCTGAGAGAAGCAGAAGAGTTTGCAGAATTTAAAGAATATGAGGACAAATCAAGACTTTTATTTCTGGAACTTTTTTTTTTAATGCTTTTAGAGATCATTAAAGTTGAGGTTGTTATGCTCCTATTTGTCTAAATTAAAGATTGTTTCACAGGAATGCTTCCTCTCAAGGATTAAATTAAAAAAAAAGTAAGGGGAGCAGGACAGTGAAGTAATCCCTAGGCTTTTTCAGCATAATTATTTTCAGAGGGAATTCCTAGTACAAAAAAAGCAATGCTGTACCTGTAAAAAAGCATATTAATAATTTTGTGTCAAAATAATATATTTCTTTTTTGAATTAGAGTTTCTCTTTCCTTGCCTACAAATAAAAAACTTTGCAGTACTAGTAGGGCAATTCAGTACTTGGCTGAATATGCTTGAATGGAAAAAAGTCTTTAATTTTGTCAGCAAATAGTGTTCATATTTCAAAGCCAAATTTGTCTTTTTGTCTCTGTGAAAATGAAAGCATTTGAGAAAAGGAAGGAAACTGAATATTAGAGTAAATATAATTTAATATGAGCCCTGTTCCTGACCTGAAGGTGCCAGTTATCCCGTACAAAACTAGCAGGGCTTTCCAGTTTCAGGTTTATCTTTTTATTGAGAAAGAAGGGAAGGGAAGGGAAGGGAATGTATATTAGAAGCTGAAGGATTTCTCTTCAGGTAGAGAAGATTTAGTAGGCCAGAGAACAAATATACACACATACATGAATACTGAGGATAAAAACCCCACAACAAGATTTTATGTCTTGTATCAGTCATTAAAAAACAGTCACTAAATGAGAATATATTAGTTATCCATCTTCTCTTGTGCTTCAGACTGTGAAACAAAACACTAGAATGGGTTTACATGAATATCTGTCATTACTGTAAACCAAAATTAGATTATTTGGGCTATGAATACATAATTAATTATTTGCTTCATTTAACTGATTTATTGTGGTTTTGACATTAATTTTTGGTAGATGACAGTGCTCTCAGCTTTAGGGTAAAAATTAAGTATCAGAAAGAAAAAGTGGAATTTGGACTGTTCTGATTTCCAAATTCTATTCTAGCTGCTGTAATCAAAAGCATGGTAATCTTTGCTTATTACAAAATTTATTGCACATTTCCTTATAAAAATTGGAAATATAAGCATAATTCATTTTTTATAGTTTACATAATTCCTCCTCCACTATTCCATTGCTTTGATCAAGGCCACAGTGTGGTCACAATCTCAGTTCTCCTGGTTGTATCACAGTAGTGTACCTGCAATTTCCAAGAGGCTGGTAAGGTAAAACTGTGGAAAATTAACTGTTGGAAAAAAAATTATTTTTGTTTTTCAACATGTTTTATCAATTTTCATCAGATCACAGTAAAGCACAGTGAAAATGCAAGTATAGTAGAGACAGATATTTCACAAAGTATCCTCAAACTCTTAAGGAACTGCTAGAGGTGCTGCAGTAAAAATATTTATACTCTGTGACCTTATTGGACAGTAGTTTTCTGAGATTTATGAGCACCAGTAATCAGGAAATCATTTCCTGTAAAAAAGCTAAACTTGGACTTTTTTTTTTTTTTTTTTAGCTTTAGAATAAGTAGAACAATAGTGTGAAATCTGGTTGCCCCGGAGTCTTTATGGATCTCAGCAGTTCACATGGGAGAGGAAAAAGTACAACACAAACAACTTGTGCTGCTACTGTTTGTTCTGTGGATTTCTGGGGACAGATAAGGAGTTTCTTTTCATTAGGACCCCAGGCCACTCCAAAATCATACAGAAGGTTTTCAGATGGGTGATATGATATTCTTTAACTGATTCTCACGAAAAAAGATTCTTTTCACTTACAGCGTTGATTATATGGATGTTATCCATAGTGTTGTTGTGTACATTACTTGGTATAAACTTTTCTGAGAGTGGAAATATTTCAGATATTTCCAGTTCTATTCAGTCAAAATAAAAATAAAAAGTTGGTGTTTTATCATGTTTTAAAATATTTTATACTTTTATGCTTAGTGAATACTATAAGAGTAATTTAATATGTTAGGTTACTTGAAGATAGGGGGAACGAAGAAAATACTTATTGGAAAAATTGAAATTCACATCCTCTTTAGTAGCATCTCACATGATATGTAGCCAATTTAGTGTTGCTACATGATACTCATAACCTCTCCTGAGGTTTAAAGAATATCTCTTAGGAGCTGCAAACCCTCACTAATGTAAAAGACTCTTTGATCTGCCAGGAAACAGACAATGCATTTTAGCTCTGTTGGAAAATAATAGCTCAGCAAGATTTGCTTTAAGAAGGTCAAGTATTGTCTGAGGTTGCACTTCTCATTCTATGAATACATTTTTCCATGGCCTGAAAATCATTCTTATATATGGCCTGATACCCTGAGTTAGTTTATAAATAAAGTTACAACCAATAATTTTTGAAATCCGGGGTTTTAAATACAGTCAGTTCATTCAAGGGATAAGCAAGTTTGTCCAGAAATACTGCAGGACTATATCGCAGCATCTTTTCATAACAAAAATTATTCTAGTACAAACCGAATCTTATACATGATAACGTAATGTAATTTTAACACTTACTTTTGACTCTTTGTCAGGATCAGTATCAGAATCAGTTTTCAAACTGCTCATTGAGACTGAATTCAGAATTTGGCAGTGTCTAAGTATCTTGGATTGTATGTAGTAGTGCTGTGCAATAGTAAATCGGCCTTTCCTGTCCTTTCAGACCTTGCCACTGCAATATAAAATTGACTACCCCCATGCAACTAATAAAGACTGTTTACTTATAAGAGCTCTGTTTCAGAATTTAATGTGTAGTAAGAACAGACTCAATAGAGCACGTAGATAGCTTGCGTGACCTAATTAGATTATTTAATCATTTGTTAAAATCAAAGGATATGAAGATGTCTTCATCTTTTTTCTTCATTTCCCTGAAATCTGGAAAAAAAAAATCCATCACTTTACATTTACCGGCAAGGTCTTTGAAAACATTTTATATTATGCCCTAGTTATACATGCATTTAATTAAATCTACCTGTCAGCAGTATTGAAGAGACTTACTTATCAATAAGTGCAGCTAGGATAAAATTAGAAAAGTGACTACAATGCAGATTCTATAATCTCTCGCTATGATTATGAAATCAAGTTAACATTTTAACAAATCTTCTCTCTTTTTTTCCTAGTTTAAATAAAAGTAACTTGCTTAATCACTGTTTGTCAGATGCAGTAATTAACATTTCATTAAGTACTAATAAATCCAGTAATGATCATGGGGTGTCATCTTTTTTTCAAATGTGAAGAAAATGTTCTTGTAGTGTCACCTTTTCCTGTCTTTTCATTCTAATTAGAGTGCTGTCATCCTTCATGACAACCAAAATACATTTACTGGTTTTTTTTTCATCTAGTAGACAGAGGCAACAGATTCAGACAAACTTAGAAGTCGTCAATTGATACTTTTATTTTAATAATAAATTTCTAAATGGAATAATTTAAGAGTAACTTCCTCTGAATAACTGTGTGAAATCCCAATAATCATTATGAGACCAGACCAAAATTTTGTAGTAAAAGATTTGTTTTAATAAAATCTATTAAATTAAAGCCTGAAGGGGAACATTGCATTGTCTGACCTTTTATGGTGCAATCAGTAAAATTCCATGTAGTCACTTTCTGCACTCGGTTGCATACTTGTGTAATAAGAAGGTATTTTTCAGAATTATAACTACTGTTTTTTTCATCTTCTAGTTCTGAAGTTTCAGATTTCAATGTTTAAGCTTAGACAAGTAGATGTTCAGGCTGTTTTGTTTGCCTGCTTTTGTGGTTTTTTTTTATAATATTATTTTTTCTTTAAGGAAAAAAAAAGACAAAAGTATTATATCTTAAAATTGCTGAACTTTGAGGAAAAGAAAAAAGGATTGAACTGATGAATCAGAGGATGCAAAAAGTATTATCTTTATCCCTTAATGCTCCACTAACAAGTTAAAAAGGAGTAAAATAATTTAGAAAGTCACAGCACATGAAAACAAAAAGAGGTTAAAGTTTGGTTTATTTTCATGAGAGGACACATCTGCAGATCTTGGTGCAGTCTTGAATAAATGGTAGCAGAAAGTTAAAGTACATTATGTTGCTTCTTTAGGAATACTTTAGTCAGTAAGCTTTCTGAATAATAAGCTGCTGGCTCTTAACATTTGGAAAACAAAAGCGTTGTATTGTAAATTGGTATATGTCTATACATAGGTTCAATATATGAGGATTTGATTTACTGTGGAGCTGTCAATGGGTCTATTTAGGCACTTCTGCCTTTTTGCCCTATTTTTCTTCTTCAAAACAAAATAAACCAAAAAAACCCCTTCCTGTAAGTTCAATAGGGTTTTCATACTTGTCACTTTAGAGTTCTAAAAAACCTCTCCCACTTCCAGTTCTTTACGATCACACTGTAACCAGTGTCCTGTTCAGCTTGCTACCTCCACAACTCCAACTGACTCCTTTCATTAGGAAATCAAGTAAAGCTATATACTTAGCAGCTGCTCAAATCCAGATTTTTTAGCAGTAGCAGTTAATGTTTTCAAACATCGAAAGGGTCAACATATGTTCTAAACACACATGTAGGATTGCCTTTTTGTCTGATTATTTTAACTTACAAAACCTCCAAAGCACGTTGCTGGGACCAAAACCCCGCTTCAGTGGTGCAAGTTTAATTACTTATAGGTAAACTCAGCCTTCCTTTGTGTTTTCTCTTGAACACAGCTTTAGGGAGCAGTGTATGATACTAACATACACTGAAATGATTATATCAATAGAGTTTAACCAACTTAATTTAGGTAAGGAGCTGAAGTTTACTGTTTTTAAATCCCCCAAATTCACTGGTGGTTCACAAGCCTTTACCACATAAGAGATAAAGAGAATTGTTTCATTTCTTTGCAATTACTGAGGGCAGTTCTGGAAACATTATAATCCAACTGATTAGAATGTACTGTCAGAGCGTACCTCTGTGTGTCGGGATGTGACTTCTGGAGCCAAATCACATACGTGCTTGTACACCAAAGAAGGAGGCGTTACAGAAAACAAGTTATTGCAACATTCCCCCAATACTACTGAGCTTTCTGCAGCAGTCACCTTTGCATCAGTTCTCAGTCTCTTCAGCAAGACTAAATGACTTATCTCTCACTCCAGTTAGACTTCATTGTTTTAGTATGTTTCGTGTTTAATTCCAGATTGTGCTTTCCTCCAAGGTTTGTATTTTGAGAGAACTGCTGAGAGCAGATCACATATCCTTTGCCTGGGTCTTTCCCCTCATGTGATTATACTTCTGGCACTGCTTGAAAACTAGGATATCCTCTATGCTCCCCTTCTGAGGCTCTCAAAACTTTTAAAATCTGCCATGCGATGAAATTTTGGGTTGAGTTAGATAATGTAACTGAGCTTATTTAATTTATGTACTCTTTTTCATGAAACATGCATGACTTCACTCACAAAGGTTGTAATGAATTATTTTTATTATAGCTTCTTGAAGTAACAAGCTGTGAGTGTAGCTGAGGTGCCATAAGAGGACAAAATAAATAAACAATAGTTTTTTTGAAAGAATACAAACTGAATTTTGTTCAGAACTCACTTCTACAAATAGTTGTTATGGTTAAGAACTGATATTTTTTCTGTCCTTAGTATGTGCTGCAATAGTGATCTTGGTTAGGTAACAATTACTCATTTTTTATAAAACAGAACAACTCAGATTATGATGATATTTCAATCAACCCAGAAAGCATAAAGTATGTTGCCCAATTATGTTCTGGGGTTTTGTTGTTTGGTTGTTTTGTTTTGTTTTTAACAGAAAAAGACAAAATTATAAGCCCTATCTTCCGCAGAAGTGGTCTTACTCAAAAGTTGCACAAGATGAAAGCTTTTCTGTCAAGAAATTATATTAAAGATAATTTGATTCATTTTATGCCTACTATGCCTGAGATTTAACTGCTCAATAAACTGTACATTTATTGTCCTCGTAAAGGTATTTGAGGGTTGCCTGGGCCAAATGATGGTATTGTTATTCAAAAACTTTTGGGTTCTACTGGGAGTTTGCAGCATGTCTTGTGAAAATTTTCATCTATAAGGTTGCCAGTGCCATAAGGAGGAATAAACTGTGAATGTTTCAAGGTCTGGGCATTTAAGGGCCTGACTCAGTACCAAATGCATACATATCAACATTTATTATGAATATATTGTTATAAGTAGTTTTTAAAAATTATATCTTTTTTTTTCAATTTTTGCACAGGCTCCTCAAAACTAAACTCGATTTTTTACTTTTCCTGCCATGAGGATTAAGTGAGTTAGGTCAATGAGAAGTAGCTCTCTGTGAATACAACTTAATGACTAGAAGGATTAGCAATATTAACAATCACTTTGATGATATTTTAAATAGTCTGTGTAAAATTGTGGAGCTGAATTAATCTGTGCCTTCAACAGATTTACCATAGCCAAAAAGAGTTGTTTATCATATGTTATTAAGTTTTCTTTTCTAAAGCCTCAATATTATTTTTAGCTAAGGAAGGATGTTTTATGTATATCTTAACATAGAAATCAAAGATTTATTGTTTCATTTCTTATTTATGGTGGGTCTCAGTTAATAGAATTACACATTTATGAAGAAAGGATAATTTGATAATCAAATGACCTCGTAAAAATTTCTTACTCTCCCATAGGTCCTAATAACAAACTCAGTGCTCAGTTCACTTACCAACTAGCCTCGCTTTCCATTTTTTGTGTGTTAAATTAAGTGTCTATACTTAAAGTGCTGCTGTTTAAACTGAGGTGTAATTTATTTTTCCTTCATGCTGAAGGAGCCTCAATATGGCAGGATTTTCCTGAGTAAAATTTTGTTGTGTACCAGTGTAATTCCTGGTCCCACATGAAAATAGCTGTGCTTCCATAAAGCACTATTTGATAAAACGAAATAATTCCCCTGTTAGGAAGTGTAACTGGCAGAGGCAAAGCAATGAAACATTTTACTGTGCAAAGCCATAACAGAGATGGACACACAACTGTATTTCTTTCAACCTTCTCCTTGTGCTGAGCTGATGAAAGAATGCTTTGCCGAAGTCCCGTGCTGCCTGATTTCCGTGCTGCCCGAGTCTCTTCTTTGCTCCCTAATTCACACTGCTAAGTGGCAGAGCCAGAGCAGGGGGGGCACTGGGGTGACAGAGTCCCGCAGGCAGGAGCCAGCAGTGTTGGCCCCGGAGCTGGAGACCCCAACAGAGCAGGGACCCTGTCATCGCAGAGAGGGCAATAATAAGAGCTTTTTCTGAAACACACAAACAAAAACCAAAAAGAGGTCACTGAAATAGAAGTCAATAAAATTAAAGGAAGTAATCAACACTTTGCAGGCCGAAGCAAATCAGTTATTCTGGCAATAACCTGTACATACTACCATCTGATTTATATATATATAACTTTTTCCCCCTTATGTTTAACTATTTGATCTCGATTCATGAAGGTGAAACTTACTGTAGGTTGACATATTTACAATTCTAACATTAAAGGATCTTTTTTTTAGTTAGAGTTTAGTTCTTAGTTTAGAGTTTTCTAGAGAAATAAAAAGACCCACCATGCATATTAAATGCCTTGCAGGAACTTCAGGCTTAGGGTTTTTTGTCTAGGTAGGCAGCATATAAATTTAGGTATTATTTTGAGTAGCACAGGGAGCAAGAACAATCGTAAGTTTTAACAAAAGACATGAACATGATCCATTTGACCTATCTAGAAAAAAATAAATATATTTTGGGCAGGTATTTTATAATAAATATTGGCTTCACCCAGGAACATTGTTTTTTCAGAAATTATTTATAATTTAGTGTTTGCATGGTTGTTTTACAGAAAAAAAAAAGCACTCAGGTCACTAAAGTGGACATTTGAGATAGGTTTTCATCTCTCTCCTATCAATAGTCATATCAAATATAACTTGGATAATTTAATAGAAAAACTTGTTTATGTAGATTCTGTCTTACGTAGGTTTTTCTGCTTTTCAGTATATTGTCCTTTAATAGCTCATTGCTACTATCATCTATTGAGCTTTTTGTGCCATAGAGGAATCCCGTGGGATTGGAGCCAGCTCAGGAGAACGCTGACAAATGGTGCACTGATTGTGAAAAGCCCCTAGGTAAAATATGAGTTTCAAGTCATCCAGTTTAATAACTCTTTAGTTAAACATGTTAAGTATTCTCTTGACCTTTCATGACCTAATTTTGAACATTATGTGATGATGTAACAGGCTAAAAATTGGGTCATTACTCTTAACAGCAGATCTTTCAGACAAGCAAGTCTTTTAAGAAAACCCTGAAACAAATAGCTTTCCTCTAGAAACGCAACTGTGAAGGTAACAAATAAAAGCACATAGGTTATTTCAGTCGGATTAAAGAGAATCCAGGAATCTCAATGTAACCCTCACGTGAATGTGGTGAAGACATTCAGAATGAGTATAGTCACTACTAGAGGCTTCCAGAAAGTATGCCAAAAGGGTGGGATATTTTAAAACTTTCTTCTGCTTCCCTAGCTTTTAGTCCCTTCTCTTGTAGTGGAGATGCTGCATCGCTTGTGGATGTTTCCTGTTATTCAGTATTTGTATTAATATGCAGGTACACTTGTAATTATTAGTATTAGTTGGCATTTAAGTATATAGGCCGAATAATTCATTGCTGTAAACACTATGTATACAAATGCATATCTGAATTTATTAGCAGGGAAATTAATAATTTAAAAGATACAATATGGAAAAAATTGACAAACTTCTGAAGCTGTATGTGTAACCGAAGGAATACTAAGATAGGGAGAAGGATAAACTGAAATTTACCTAGTGTGGCATAGAAGTGACTCATAGCTCTGCACATACTATTTTTATACCTTCTGATATTAAAAGTGACAAGAATGTTCTCCTGCGGAAATTCTCTTCTTGAACAAAACAAACAACTTCATTGTCAGCCACTTACAAAAGAGAAGTTTTTAGGGATAGGTTTCCATTTTCTGACGTTCTTGCTGTCACCCTTTGGTCATTGCTAGAGGAGGGCCAAGATAATTAGAGATGGAGAACCTCTCTAATCAGGTAAGGCTGAGTGAATTGGAATTATTCAATTCCAATTCAAGAGGAGAAGAGAAGGCTTCAAGGGGACCTAATTGTGGCCTTTCAGTACCTGATGGGAGACTACAGCAAACATGGAGAGAGCCTTTTTGCAAGAGTGTATAGTGACAGGACAAGGGGGGATGCCTTCAAACTGAAAGACAGTAGGTTTAGATGTGCTGTTAGGAAGAAATTCTTTACTGTTAGTGTTCTGAGGCATTGGAACAGGTTGCCTGGAGAAGTTGTGGTTGTCACATCCCTGGAAGTGTTCAAGGTCAGGTTGGGTGGGACTCTGAGCAGCCTTGTCTAGTGAGAGGTACCCCTGTCCACAGCAGGGGGTTTGGAACTAGATGATCTTATGGGTCCCTTCTAATCCAAGCCACTCTAAGATTCTGTGATTCTGTGAACCAGCACTGCAGAGTTGAGAGTGACAATTTATTGCAATAATTGTTGGAGTGGAATGAGGAAATCAGTATCTGAGAACCAGCCTGGGATATAAGGAGACTTGGAGCTGATTGCCTCCTCCTTCTGCTAGGCTGGCTGTGTGAATTGTGGCATATCTGGCAATCTAAATGTCATTTTTCAAAGCTGTTTAAACACCTCCAGCTAGTTGTAATTAGTGGTGGTAAAGTATCTTTTAGAAGAATGTGTTGTCAATTTCCATTTTCCCCGTGGGTGTTGTGATGTTGGGGATAACGGTGCTCCATGAAGAAGAGTAAGTTTCAGTGTTCAAACTGCTGAACCAAAAGGTGAGATCTTTCTTTTTTATATACACTTAAGAGCTTACTTTCTTTTGGTGTTAGTGGTGGAACAGTTTTTCAGAGCTGTACTCAGGTGCCTAACTATGAGTGTGTAGCACTGTTTGAGATGCTGTGAGGAATCCAGCCTGGCCTCTGGCTGCCCATGCAGAGCCTTCCTTCTCTCCAGCAGCACATCTGCCAACCACATGCAAGTGTGAAATTTTGAGTGCCTGCATGTGTGAGCCTCTGCCTGACCATCTGGCATGATGTACTGGAGAAAAGAGGTGTTTGAAACAAGAGGATAAGTCTAATATTTTCTGTATTATATTGTATTAAAATTTTAACCAAGTCCAAGTATCAAATACAGCTGGTAGGAAAGTTGCCATTGTATTTCTATAAGGAGCTGGTATATGTGTGTGTGTGTGTGTGCCTTTTATCTTTAATTTTATATTTGTGTGTGTGTATAAACTTTTCAGAGTTTGGGATTATGTAATGATTTGTTTGTAAGGGAGTAGTGTATTTTTTTTTCTGAAATATGCCTCTTTTTAATACAGAAAATATGACTTGTAGATTGATTCATTATTTTGTTGTATAACAAACACATTATATTGGCCATCAGTCGTACTACCCTGAGGGAGATTTTACAATACCCTAGAGAATTCAATGCTTCCCCTGCCTTTTTCTTTTGTCCCTGATGCCACAGCTGAAATTGGCATGGGGGTGGGGGCTGGTGATGTGAGGCTGCTAGTGACAAAGGAGATTCTGCCCCACCTGACTGCTCTGGTATCAGCACTGGCAATTACATGTCCATGCAGAGAGGCACATAGGGTGACAAATCTGACAGAAGGGGAATGTCCAAAACGAGTTACAGGTGGGAATAAATGGACAAGGACTGGGAATAGAGAGAAGCAACTTTGCAGGTAGATAATATCAAGCCATTTCTAAAACTTTGCCTCAAAACACACAGAAACAAAAACTATCTTCTTAGTACCAGTCACACTTTAGTAATACAGCATTTTTACATGTAACTTCACAGACTGATATTGCTGTACATTTCTGTTATCTGAAAGCTTGCATCTTTGCTTAAATGATGGGAGGCAAACGGCTAGAGCAAGGCACATCTCAGAAATGTGCTTCTACAAATCACAATGAAGACTATGTACTTTGCTCTAATTATTTCTATATCTTACAAGTGAAACCAGAAATTAATCTAAGTACAGATAGAATGTTTGAAACTCGGACTGTATTGCAGTAGGACTTTTTTGTAGTTTTATAGCACAAAAATTAATGCTTGGAAGATGTAACAATTCTGATATTTTCCATTTTATAAAAAATCTTGATGCAACTAATAAAAAAAGGAAAAATAATTGGCTTTTCTTCTTTCATGCTACTCATGAGAAAGTCCAGAGGAGGGCTACGAAGGTGACTAGAAAAATGGAGCAACTCTCCTGTGAAGAAAGGCTGAGAATAAGATTGTTCTGCCTGAAAAAGAGAAGGCTTTGGGGCGACTTTAGAGCACCTTCCAGTACCTAAAGGGAGACTACAGGAAAGATGGAGAGAGACTTTTTACAAGGGCATGTAGTCACAAGACAAGGGATAGTGCCTTGAAATGAAGGAGGGAAGGTTTGGATTAAATATTAGGAGGAAATTCTTTACTGTGAGGGTTGTGAGGCACTGAAAGAAGTTGCCAGAGAAGCTGTGGATGCTGTGTCCCTGGAAGTATTCAAGGCTGGATTGGATGGGACTTCGAGCAGCCTGATCTAATAAAAGGTGCCCCTGTCCATGGCAGAGTCCTTGTATCTGTATGGTCTCGAAGGTCCCTTCCAACCCAAACTGTTCTATAATCCTGTGAATCTATGATTCTGTGTAAGAAACTGTGGTGGTTGACCCTGGCTGGATGGCAGACACCCACCAAAGATGCTCTGTCCCTCCACACCTCAGCTGGATGAGGAAGAGAAAATGTAACAAATGGCTGTGACTCGACGTAAAGACATGGAGATGGCTCACCAGTTGCCACTGCAGAACAGACTCAGGGCTTGCAGTCAGTTCATCCCACGCTGTCTCTGCCACTCCTGCCTCCACACGGGACACTCCTCCCACTCTTGACCTGCTCAAGTGCAGGGACTTTCCCACAGGAGTCAGTTCTGCATTTCTCCAGCAGAGTTCTTCCCATGGGCTGCAGCTCTTCACAAACTGCTCCAGTGTGTACCTCCCACGAGTCACAGTCTCCTTCAGGCACAGCTGCCTGCTCCAGTGTGGGGTCATCCAGGGGTTGCAGCTGCATCTCTGCTTCACTGGGGGCCTCCACTGCAGGAGCACAGCTGCCTCACCCTGGTCTTCACCACGGGCTGCAGGGGAGTCTGCTCTGGCACCTGGAGCACCTCCTGGCCCTTCTGCTCTGGCCTTGGCGCCTGCAGGGCTGCTGCTCTCACATATTCTCACTCCTCTCCTAAGCTGCTGCTGCAGCTTGGCTTTTCCCCCCTTGTTCTTTGACACATTATCACAGAGGCAGTACCACCACTGCTGATGGGCTTTGTCTTGGCCTGTAGCAGGTCCACCCTGAGGCTAGTTTCTCTCTTGGACAGCTTCTGGCAGCTTCTCAGAGAAGCCACCACTGCAGTCCCCCACTACCAAAGCTTACCATGGAAACCCAATACAGCAGCCTCTGCAGAGCCTGTAATCAAACCATTTTGTGGTTCTTGTGGTTGTACAATACTCTTAAATGTATAATTTAAGTGTGTTTCTCTTCAATAATTTTCACTGGAAGTCTACAGTCCTGTCACTTTCTCTAATGCTCACTTTCAGCCTTTTCATCCATAGATATACTCACATCATCAAGACATTATCCAGCTACTTTATTCTAAATCTGTGCATATTTTTTATTCCCTTGGTTAACTTTTTTTATATATGAAACACAGGAAAAAAGACAATATTTTCACCCAAGACCTATGGTCTTTGAAAGAAATTATTCAGAAAAGTATCTCTTTATTACTTTTCTCTGAGGATTTAAAGTTCAAATTCAACACCTTGAATTTAAAACAGAAATATACAATACACTGACATTCTTAAAAGCAATGTTGTAGGAAGGATTAAAGATGTAAGGGTCTTTGAAAATATGAAGTGCTACAGAAGACTACTATTGAGAAGGAGAGCAGGTAGACATTAAAGAATAGAGAATAATTCACTGCCCTCTACTACTAGTGTCATTTAATCCAGTTTATTAATATTTGCATTTAGATCTTCATAAACAGATTAGAAATATGTAAGTAAATATCTGCACAAGTCTAGCTCCATGTAACTTACTGGGAAAATAAATAATAGAAGGTTCATGAACTTCTGCATCCTCTGATCTCTACTTGCAAATTCCATTGCAAAAAGCAATAATTGGTTTTAAATAAATAACTATGAATTTGAGACACAATAGGTACGGAATCTTGGCTATCCCTGTTTAAAAATTGGCAAATAGATAACCAAATTATATGTAATTGAACATGAATATGAGAAATAATTTTCTCAGAAAACATAATTATTAAAAATTATTAAAAAAAAAAAAAAGAAAACTGCTTAAATTAGTACCATACTGTTCAGTTACAATACAAAAAAAATCCTCACTGGGCATCCTTTATATCAGAAAGAGGCAATCAAAAGAAAAAAATCAGGTATTAAATTATTGTGAACCTTGCATCACCCTAACTATAATGCATATTCATATACTTTATTATTTCAGATTAAAGTCCTAGAACAGAATCATAGAATTTAAAAGAGGGAAGTCAGGAATACTTTATTTATCTGGCTGGTGAGGTTGTTCTAAGTTGTTTTTTGTGGTTTTTTTTGGTTTGCTTTTTTTTTTATTATTAGCTGAGTCTCCTATGTTTGCTGCATAGGGTTGAGGCAGTAGTCCTACAGAAGGATAAATTCAAATCAAAACCTTGTTTTCTCTTACTAACAGTTTATAACAACTTCTAAAGCTTTGATATTTATGTGACAGAATATTGATTCTTTTTTTTTTTTTTTTAAATGTGCATATTCCTAACAAAGCTTGTGAGATCTAAGTTTCTGCTGAACTGTGTATCTGTACATCTGGATATATATTTGGTTTCAAATATTCCTCTCCTAGAATATGACAGTCAAAGCTTAAAAATATTTCCTCTTTGATGTTTGCCAGTTTATAGGATCTGTGCTTCTATATTCATCATGCACACAGTCCCTGTATTTTACTCTGAATCCAATCATCTTCTTTTTCCAAAATGTCAAACTGTACATCTCCAGAATTCATGAAGGAGAAATGTAGAATACCTGGAAGCTTACTGTATAAAGCAAAACATAAGTGTGGAACAGCAAACACATGGCTGGCTGAAACTCTGCAGCAAAGTATTAAACCAGAAATATTTAGGAAACAAAGTATCTTGGACATTTCTACCTTAAGTAAATACTTTTGCCATTAAAGGAAATAATTAGAAAACTAGTGTGGAAGGGATTAGCCAATTTTATTTTTTTTGCAATCATATCTGTTTAGAAACCCTTATTCAGAGAATTTTTCACTTCCCAGGATCAAAGCAGTAGCAAGAGGATTTTGGCTGGATAGGATGCACATTATCCAAAGTAACTGCACCATATTCTTTCATTGTGAAAGGAAACTACTCTGCAACAAAGGAAAAAAATTAAATTCTAACAGGAATTGACACAAAGGCATTTAAAAATAGAAAGCATAAGTACAATTTGTTGTTCTTCATTCCAATTAAGAAAGTATGAAATTAATTTTTCTACAATAAAGAAGCCCTTCATAAATTATTTATTCATAGCCACCACTTATCTAGCAATAATGCTACCATTATTAAAAGGACTATTGATGAGTTAGATGAAACTCTGACTACATGCACAAGCAAATGTGATTCATTCCCTTTTTTTATTGTATGTAATTTATGCAATTTGTGTCAAAGGCTTGTGTATTTCAGGAATGTCATATTGTTGGACAAAATTATTTTCTCTTTTGATTGTATTAATTATGTTGCTTGTGACATGCGAGAAAGTTATTAGAAATATTTAGGGAAAGGACAACTTTTCAATAATATGAAATAGAGTGTTTGGAGACTTGTCTGAAATATGATGATTTGAATATTTTTAATGCTTCAAGCTTCTGAGCAGAAGGCCTTTTTTTTTTTTCTTTTATTTTTTTACCCCAAAATCTCCTTTTTTCAGCATCTATTGTATCTGTTGTACGTGACACTTAATATTCCAGTGGACTACAGAGCTAACATATTTACAGTTACTCAAGTCACCCTTGGGCATTTTTTGAAGTTGGTGACTGAGGAAGCATTATAACTACTGTGTTGTACTGCAGGATTTAAGCCCTAAGCATATTTTACCTGGAGAACGAATGCTCGCTGCAGTTTCCAATTTCAGAAGCAAATTCTGGCCTTGGCTTCTACCAACCTCAGAGGAAGATCAGGGCTGCCCAGACCACTGATTAATAGGTAGAGGAGGCTCCAGACTGGGAGTTTGAGAGGAGAACAAACAATGGCGGAGTAAATGAAGTAAAACAACTGCTTTCCTTCTGGATCAGCTAGGGTGGTTATGAGTTGCAGTGAACCATTTATCCATGCTTTGTCTTGCTTCTGAAGGATGTGTATAGTTAAAATCAATTTCTAGCTTCACTTCTGGATGTGACCCTGCAGTGGTGTAGCATGTAATGCTTCCCTTAGTCCAGCAGTATCCTCTGGGGATCTATCTGCTCTTTCTTTTGCCAAAAATTATTGGGCTTTTTATGACAGTTCATTACAGTAAGATCTAAAGAAGTACAGGTATTCCATAAATATATATTTACAGAGCAGCCTCTATAAAACCCAGTTAACTTTCTTAGAAGGCAGACTGAAAAAGTCACAGTTGTCTTGTAACAACGTTTAATGGGAACTTGAGGTAATAATGAAAAATTTAATGTGAGCATGAATCACTCCAGAGAATACCAATCTACAATCAGTAATTTTACTGTCAGAACCTAGAGATTTCACCAACAGGTACTGTGCAGGCACTAAAATTAGAAAAAAAATATTACGCCCTTTGAAAAGACACATCATACCCATAAATTACTCATGACTGTATTATACAAAATTTACTTGCAGTTTTATTCAGGGTAATAGAACTGCTGACTCCATATGGGGGTAGGGATTTATTCTTACTCAGACATCCCTAATGTTGACTAAATATTATTTTAGTATATGAATTCCTTTTTAAATGCACAAACTAAAGTAATGTAGAATGATTGAAATTTTAAGTTCAGGTAAATTATTGCTGCTGTACATATAAGATAAGCTGCAGAGCCAGTGAATAATGCAAGGAATGAAATTAGGAGATCTTGAAAGTCTTCATCGGGAACAGTTGGAATCTGTTTTTCATGGCAATTCACTATTCATGATGCTGAATACTATTACTTTTTTTGGCTTTTCAACCTTAAAAAAAAAAAGATAAAAAATGAAGTATGCTTTCAACGTCTGTCAGTTTTACACTTATTTTTTGCCTTTTGATGTTTTAACTGTACTTAATTTTGAATATAATACAGATCTTTCATACATGAATAATATACATATATATTTATATTCATATATAATATTGAAAATATGATGACATTCATTCTCTCTGGGTATTCTGTATGGCATATATGACATATTGCAACCTCTGTGTGACTTACCTTAACCCACTTTATGCCTAAAAGCAAACTGGGTTTTTAAAGAAAAGATCCATCTATCCAAACCATTGGACTGTTTGTTCC
Source organism: Donacobius atricapilla (assembly GCA_013397315.1). Classification (NCBI taxonomy): domain Eukaryota; kingdom Metazoa; phylum Chordata; class Aves; order Passeriformes; family Mimidae; genus Donacobius; species Donacobius atricapilla. The sequence goes on along the minus strand of WBMY01012615.1, from coordinate 336,946 downwards.
CTGTGGTGTCTCTGTACTGGTTTAGGTCAGCAGAAATGAATATAAATGAAACATGTTGATTACCAAGTGATTAAGATCATGCTAAGTGACAGTTGATATTTATGTGCATTTCTGATTTTAGAATTTTTTTTAGCAATTTTAGAAACAAACATTACAAGAAAACTTCCTATATTACAAAATTCTTGTAACAAAGTAAGAGATTTCATTCATTAATATTGAAACAAAGGGAAGATTCACTGACCTTAGTAGGAAACCTGTTTGAAATTCTGTGTGAAAGACTGAGTCTCTAAATTTTATAAGTGGTGTTCTGTGAAAATGTATGTTATTTGAGACAGACAACGTGTTCTTACTCTTAGGACTGTGGAAATTAGAATTGATTTTTTCACAAGAAAATATTTTAACTTCCCTCCTTAATCTTGATAACTCTTACTGATCTAGATATTATGGACTTTGGTTCTCACATTTTTCAGTGGTTTCATTCGCAAGAAGCTCTAAGGAAAGTGAAAAGCTACATATATATATATGCAGAATTGTACCCCCAGTGGTTTCCATTTTCTTTTTTCGTATTATCTATTCTCGAATTAGGGAAAAGCAGGAGTTGAAGGGAGCAGTAAAAAAAAATCAGTTGTGTTCTGAAGTGTGTGATAAGAGCAATGTTGGGATTGGCTAATTCATGAGTGTTTAATTTGCATAAAACATTTAAATCATAGACATGCTATTCAAATAGAGAAGATTTTCAAAGTTGTTGTAAATAAGGGCAAGACAGGAAGTACTGCACCCTGAGTGTTTCCAAGTGGTTTTTCTATTGCTGTAGTAACTAAGTGATGATTTATTTGTTTCACTTTGATTCCAAGACAGGAAATGCTAGGTAGTTTCAGAAAAAACAGTGAAATAAGGAGCCAATGATTATCAGAGAAATTCTAATAATTTAGCTCTGTGACATGAGTATGCAATATTTGGTGGTGTCTGTGAATTAAAAATTCCTTTTGTTTTGTCTTTGTGAAAGGTCTTGCTAGATCAAAACTTAAAAAAAAAGAAAATCAGGAAAAGGAAGGATGCTGAAGATATTCACTCTCTGAGAATATGTTGTTTTTATTTCTTTTCTGTAGAATAATATCTGGGCACATAAAAACTCCATGATTCTTTCAAGAGTGGTAGAGGGCATAATTTAAAACTATTGGTTTTTTTCTTGAACATCTTTTTCCATTCCTTTAGGTCACAGGTCTCTGGAATACATGCAAAGCCTTCATTCTTAGGCTATCTTTTCCAGAAAATTGGTTATAGGGGACACCTGTTTAACTTCTACTGGAATATCTTTCCTTAAAGGAAACAAATGTTAACTGCTGAATATTTTCTGCATGCATTGCTACATTCCAACTGGGAATCTGAAGTGTGTGCACACATTTTCTTACTGTTCAGCTACACTAGTACTCCACCTAATAGTTATGTCTGGCAAGCTCTACCAAGAAATGGTAAAGAGCCCTCCAGTACAAGAATGCAAAACCTACTTTCTGACACTGTATATTCTGAATTAACTTGAGCATATGTTTCAAATCTGTGTAAGTGACATGTAGGAAAATATCGTGCTGAAAATTCCATGCTTTGAAAAGATGGTGATGCTGCTGCTGATGATTATGATCATTTTATTATTGTTGTTATCAGTGTTACATTTTTTATCATTATTATCTAGGGCACTTCAGTAGACATGGACCCAAGAAGTTAAGGTCTTAAAAATAAAATAATCTCAAAAATAAGATTAATTAAAAATAATCTTAAAAATAACTTCCACTTCAATTAAACTCTCCTACTGATTACTTGAAGTCATTATATTTTTTTAATATTCCATTGAATGAATGAGTAAAACTGTTTTTTTGACTATAATGTAAGTTACAGAAGCTAAAATTTGAATATGAATTTTTGTAGCTTTTCCAGTAGAAGCCTTTCTTATGGCAAACAGGTAGCAAAACCAATTTCCCATGAGAGTAGAGGATAAATCAATGAGCATCTGGTGCCTTTTGTTTCCTCAAAGCAGCTGTAGTTTTACTTTCAGTTTTACAATTATCTTCACATCATTCTTGATTAGTCATTTTACCTTTGCTATGATCATGTTGGGAATAAAGAAAGCAAGGCCATGTTCATGATGTTGAATGAGAGAAGAAAATACAGGTTATTCTGCATTAAAAAAAAAAAAATGAGAACATTGTCAAACTTATGACTTGTGTTACAGCCTTGTAGATAGGAAAAAACCCACAAATGTCTTCACACCAAAATCTTAACTAAGCATGCCCTCAGATGCTTATCCTTGCATTTTACGAAGATTGAGTAAAATGATTGAAATGAAAATTGTTACTGTTGCTGGCATATATTTTTGTTTCAGTGAAATTATTAACTTTTTTGGTTTTCCTTTCACCTACCCCAGAAGGGTAAATCATTCCCAGAGATAAATACTAAGAGTTTTAACTCAGAGTAAGTGCTTAAAAAAACGGTTTAACTTGCAGTTTACTAAGACATAAGCTATTTAAATAGTTTTTTAGAATTTACCTATCATTAATTGAAAACAAGTCTGTACCTATTTGGGTCAACTGAATAGCATCTTTATATTTTTAAAAAATCTATGTTGGTGATAGGACACTCAATAACTTGGCAATGGATTGGTTTTCATGTTAAAGATGGGATTGCCAGAGCATTCCGTAAGTGCTCAGGGTACTATCTCTGAAAAACTCTGTAATATCTGAATTTCTCAAAAAAAGAAAATAAGAAGGATAATCTAATTACTTGCAACAGACCCAGTAAGTGAGTCAGTATTTCCAGTCCTGAAAAAGTTGAAGGAATTGAAATCACAGATTGTTCACAAAGCAAATAAGTTTGAGGTTGTTGATGAACTCTTCCAAAAGCAGGGGTTTTCTGCTAAAATCAAAAGTTTAACCAGTATACCTGATAATGTGTTTGCCAACTTTGACGAATAAAAGGTGTGAAAGTTAATTTTGTTTATTCTGCAACTGTGGCAGGTTGTTAAATCTAATGTGAGTGTCTAATTATATTTAAAAAGGCAAGAAACTCAGCTATCCTAACACTAACCTCTAATGAAATACCAAGCTAAAGATTAGGAAATTACACTGAACATAATAGTGTTATTTTAGCACGTCTGGTAAAGGCAAAACATTGCAAGTGTTGATAGGTCTTTCATGTCCTGTTAAACTGTTAAATTGAAACTTATACCAAATGAAACTCACTTTTAATGATTTTCCTTTAAATTCTTTGAGAGACGAGGATCCTCTGAACGTCTTACTACCTTTGTTGTTCTGTTCTGTGTTGTCTGTCCACTGTGTTGTAGATGTTGCTCCTAACAATTTAAGGCCAATTTGGTCAATAAATAGAAAATAATTTTCGAAATATTATTTTTTTCCTTCCCCTTGATGAAAACTGAGACTTTATAATATTATTGGGGGGCTGGGAATGGGTGATTTTCCCATCACCACAAGAATAAGTGGAATCCAACTGGCAAAAAATGGGGTCTTTCAGTTAGATAAAAATGCAGCATTATGGTATTTGGACTATTGAAGCAACAGAACGGGGGGAGAAAATAGGGCAAAAAAGCTACATAATCTGTTGGATAATTCTACAGTTTTAGATCATAGCATAATTCTCAAATTTCTAACATATTGAAGTAAAAAGCTTTCTGGCAAATTTCCATTCCTTCATGTATTTTTGAGTAAACTGTTTTGACACTACTTCAATTCCTCTTCTGGCCCTTATAGCAAATGGTCAAGCTCTGCTGGAAACCTTACTGAAATAACCATCTGCTTTTATACACACTGTGCACTTTAAAAACTTACTTATTGATATCTCTCACTTGTTTCATATTGTTTCTTCAACTTTATTTAAAATTAAGATTTTCTTCCACCCTTTCTACTTCTTGCCATTATTTTCCTTTTCATTGCCTTGATTTTTGCCTCTCATATACCTTACCTCTCTTTTCTTTGGTTGACTGCTTAGTACGAATCCACTAGAAAACATTCCCCTTCCTTTCTTATAATACTACAAAATATCTGAATGTTCTTGGTTCTTCACCAAAGCAAGTATTTGTGAGTACATCTATTATGTGTAACTCCATGGTAACTGTGACCCTTGATGGAAACATTAATAGAGAAGATGAATTATGCAGTCAATATTAAAAGCTCGTGCATTGTAAATTCGCTGTGTATTCTCAGCAGAAGTTAAATGAACATGTCACATCATAAAGAAATGGCTGAGAATCAAGGGATAAAATACACTTCAGCTGTTAGGTAATGGTTTTGTTCAGTAACTTGAGAAGAACTGAGGAATGTGGGACAGGGGCAATCTTGGTGTGATACTGGCCTAAGATCCTAATCTAAGCAGTTAAAAATCATTTATGGCCACTAGACTGAATCTATTACATTCTGTTTTTCTAGATAATTGTTTTGTAGGCAGAGTTGAGCTCTTCAAACTTGGTGCATGGAGGATAAATTATCTCAATAAAAATTCTATTAAAACTACAGAAAGTTATCTCAGAGAGTCTGACACATTTGAGTGGATGAGTAAGTACATGTAATCTAGTAATCCCTGCTTTACTGAACAACAATAGAACTTTAAGAACTTTCTTTTTGGCCCATATGACTTAAATGCGAAGAATTACATTTAGAAGAATGATCAAATCGTTCACAGCTGTTAATAGTTGCTACCTTACATTAATGTAAGTCACTGTACAACCCTTTTTCTTTAGAGCTAGTGAAAAGTATTTCTTTTGCTAGTTTACCTTTATCCCTAAGCATAAGTAATTTCTGTTTTAAGTAGAATCATGTAATGACTGAAATGCTATCTGATTAATGTAGATTAATATAAATAGATCACTCCTATATGTTACTTCTTTCACTATACCACACAATTCATAATAGTTTTCCCCCACAAAGCAAGGTTGCATTTAGTGCATTGCTGCCTCCCTACCTCCCTTTTCTTCCTTTCCTGAGAGAGGGGACAGCAATGCATGGCCTCTGGTCAGCCCATAAATAACACACTGAAGTTTAGAAGCCTCAAGGTCTCCCCTTTGACCAGAAGTTCTGGCACCTAAATCTAAAAAGGCAATATAAGAAGGTAGACAGGCCAGAGTGGTAACATTTGGTGACTGTTGACATTTTCTTTCTGAAGAATGTCATATTTAGCCTTACTGTAGATTATAGTAGCAATATTTATATATAGGAGAAGAAAATAAAAAGTGACTCAGCAATAAAATATCATCAAGTAAATGCAAGGTTTATTTGCTGAAACAAGCACCTGAATACTGGTGGTGCATTTTGCTGTGGCAGTGTACTTTAAAGATGACTGAATACTTAACGTTTTTAGGATGCTACCTGTTGGAAGCAAGTAAAGCAATGCATTTTTAAGGATAAGTGATAATTATTAGCTATTGTTATGTAAGATCTATGATGCAAAATACATCAAACTAGTCAAATCATATGTTTCTTCTCTGTGATGCCATTTTACCAGCTCTGAGTACATTTTCCAAAAATTAAGAGAATGATGAAAGCAAAGATATCATTTATATGAAAGTTGAAGGACAAAGAATACTTAATTGTGTTTAGCCGACAAAAGATTTGGGGAGGAAAGTCTGAGAAGATTACTGAGAAAAACTAAGATGACTTAATTAGAATTATTCATGGTATTTAGTTGTTGATTGATTGCTTTTCAGTTTTTGGCTACTCTCAGATTGTGATCTTATCTCTCGGACTGATCTTATCTTTGTTTTTCAGAAGATTATTCAATGTTAATGACTTTATTTTAATTACAGCGCTTTATTGATTCTTTGCTTTTTTTTTTGTTTTGTTTTGGTTTGGGTTTTTTTGTTTTGTTTTGTTTTTTGTTTTTTACTTGCTTGTACCCTATGTGCATATATGCTTTATAGATCAGTCATGATAGACTGGTCACAACAAATTCACAAGAGAACATTCAGAGTTGCCAGACTATCTGGCACTCCCTAGAGGGAATGTGGTCACAGCAGAGATTCCCATGAAGCCTGGAATTTAGTGATTTCTTTTACATTGTTCATTAAGGAGGCTGCTATTCCATTCTCCAATGAAATAACTGCTGAAGAAATGATTACAGGGGAAAAAAAATCTAAATGAATTATATATAAGAGCATATAATGTATATAATGAAATATCTAATATCAGATTCATTGTACTTTTATATGTTTTAACACATAAGAGAATATTGGAATAATAGGATATTTTACAAGAAATAGAATTTAATCATTTAATAGACATATTTTCTCTGAAATATAGTAGTTTAATACATTTCTTGTTCAAACCTAATCGTTAAGTCTTTCCAGTTGTCTAATTTAATTTTTTTTCAAATTGAATACCCTACATGATGATAAAAGAACTTCCTGATATTTACATGCCTTGAATTATTTAAGACAAATATTAGAATCTAGCTACTGTAAACATTTCCTTCAATATTCTCTGGGGTCAATAAAAAGATGCTCCTGGACTTTATTGAGCTACCCATGGAACTGGATTACATAGATGAACTCAATTTTCTAAAGTAACAATGAAGATCCTGATTCTGGAAAGAATTCAGTCAAGATACATTTATGTCATTTTATATCTATGCCCGTGTCATGACATTCCTTCTGGTTTCAAGGACTATTCCTACAATTTGTCTCCTAAATTAGGATTGAGCTATAATACAAATCTACTACCTTGTTTCCTTTACAAAGTTAGGGTGTATTCCAGGAGGCTGCAATACATCCATTTGTCACCTGCTGCCTGCTCCACACTGGCCACTGACATCACAGGGCCACTACCTCCTGATTGCATTTGGGCAACACTATTATGTGTCAACATTATTAATGTGAATTAATATTAGCATAACATATTAATGTTAACATAGCATTATTATGTTAGTGTGAACCTGTATGTTGAGAAGCGCAGCAGCCTCTGATGTAATTTCAACCACGCACTCATTTTTTGGAGTAAAAGTTGACAATTTTCTAAGGGCTAAGTTCAAGCCTGTTGAACATTAGTGCAGTACATTTCAGTGGGTGCTTGTTCAGAGCCTTCAAAATCAAATGTGGTAAATATAAGTAGTAATTTTACTGGTGAAAAGATCTCAATGAAAATAAGTTTTCTATCTTTATTCTTCTTTATAGATATTTGTGAAAGAAATAACATTTTTTTTATTGATTTCAGTAATTGAAAGAAACACCATCTATCCCATGCAAGAAAGAGTCATTAAAGATCAATAAGGAAAAAAAGGAAAAAATACCAGGCACTGATGGGTCTGCCAACAGTTAAAATGGCCAGGCTTTGTGTCACTTCTTTTCCTTTGTAAGTTGTTTTCTGTATCCTGCTTTGATGTTGATATGCCCTGAAATTGAAACTAATATTGACATAGACTTGTACAATATCTGTATGTCTAACATGACTACTTAATGGTAATTCAATGTTCAGGATTACCAGCTAAATTAAGTCCTGTGGAGTGTATTAATTGAATAAGTAGAGATTTCTTTTCCTACATGTTTGCTTGGGATTTTTTTTATCTGGTTTGATGGTGAATTTTTGGTATTTTTAAAACCCAAGTACTTAACTGGTTATTTTTTTCTCAGGTTTTTTTTTTTTTTTTTTTT
>WBMY01012615.1:310627-329293 GCA_013397315.1 Donacobius atricapilla | reverse complement strand
TTTTTTTTTTTTTAATTTTCTTAGTTTTCACCATCTGGATATTGGCAGCTGGCAGTCACTGTTCCAAAAAGCATTTAGTTATGGATCCAAAATATAATAGAGGCCTCTTGGAAAATTTCTAGACTTTAAAGAGCCTCCAAGATTTTGTAATGTTTCTGAGGGCTGTATTTAGTGATGCCTGTCAAAATGTTTACTCTAGTGACTTTACTAACATTGATGAAAATACAGTATTTAACAAAAGAATTGGATATTTTATGGAATTTCACCATCAGGTGATATGCATTTCCATACTTGAAGGTATCCCTGTACAAAGTAAGCAGCTTGCTACGTTGTATGTTGACGAGTAAATACAACATTTTTGTATCCTTTTATTAAGACGTAATGCAACCTTGTAGCCTGAAATTGGCAAGTATAGTTCCTTGTGCTGAAACGATTTTTAAGAGGAAATGTTTCCTGTAGTTTAGAGCGTTTTACCGTCTCTGGGAGATTGTGTAGATGGGCAATGAGGTGTATGAAGAGGTTGAGAGAATAAAAATAACAATACTTCTGTTTCCCAAAGGGAACTCTGTTGGCAACAATAGTGAATAAACACCTTGTGTTACTCTCTTCAGCCTGGATTCCAAAGTGCAATTTAATTCTTTTTATCTCTGACAGACCATTTATTTAATATCAAGAACAGCTTTAAGTGTGGCTTGTGCAGCTTTTTATCACAAGTAAATGCTGAGAGGACACATATAAATGATATCTGTTGTATTTATTTTTATGTACTGGACATGATGCAAATGTACAACATGCTAAGATCAAATAGCTGTGGCTGAGGAAAGAAAATAAAGCAAACTGTTTAGTTTTTTCAATAATGCACACTGCTTAGGTTGCTTATTTGTGAATTCTAAATGTTTAGGGGAATTTTTATTCATTTTGTACTAGGAAAGGTGCAAGGACATTGTGCATCAATTGAAAAGGTAATGAGATAGTAGTGCTTGAAGTGTTATCTTAATTCTCAGCATTTTTTTGATATCTTATACTTTCTTCTTCATTTATCCATGACTCAGTTCTCAAACAATCCTACTGTGATGGTAATGTACACATTTTTTTTCTCACTGTCTTGGCAAGAAGAATATGGGAGCTAGCCATGAATATTTACTTCCTAAATGGTTTACCTGTATCAGTAAAAACATGGTATAGTGCTCAATTTTTTTTTTTTTTCCTTTCAAGCTGTCTAAAAAAATATTTTAAAGTATTTTTGATTAACCTAAATATTATAATCATATATTACATATTTCACAGAAAAGTTGAACTTCTTACATTGCTGGGTTATTGATGACTCAGAACTGACAGTGGTTTACTGTCATGTACAGATGAGAGCCCACTTCCCAGCAAACGGGGCCCTAAAAATAGCCTTTAAAAGGTGCCAGGAATCTTCTACACAGTGCACTGATGCACCCATCCCCTTCAGATTCAGCTGATATAAATAAACCCTAAGGCTTATCAGTAAGGCAAGGAAGCAATTTTTTTTATTATTTCTTTTCTTTTTTCAGGAATAGTTTAGTGAGCTGAGAGTTTGCTCAGGAAGGTTCTTTTGCAGACATCCCAGAATAGCCTGAAATGAAAACAAAAATGTAAAGAAAATATTCCAGCTACAGAGATATCATGTCTAAAGGGTGTATTTGAAATTGTGTACATTTATTTGAAACCGTATCTCAGTCAGGATGTCTCATGACTGACTTGTTCTGTCCATGTAAACAGGTGTTTCTGAGTGGTGATACTCAGGGTCGTGGCCATCCCAGGAAGTGTTCAAAGTGTGGTTGTGGGCTTGGAGACATGGTTTAGTGGTGAATGCAAATGGTGCTGAGTTAATGGTTGTACTTGATGATCTTGGAGGTCTTTTCCAACCTTAGTGATCCTATGACTCTGTGATTCTATGATTCTGTGATTCTGTATTGATCTGATTTTGGTTTAATCTAGTCCTTCCATCTTCCTGTTTGAAGTCTGGGGAGAGAGAATTCTATCCAGAGGTGGAGACTTTTCTGCTGTCAGGATGAAGTGAGTCTTTCGTTAGAGCCTCTTTCCTTATGGCACTTGTAGGTCACATTAGGTACAGAGGAATGCATGGAAAATACAGACTAGGAAAAAAGGAGTCCCCGCAAAAGTGTAAATAATCAACTCCTGTTACCACAGCAGTAGATCACTCCTTGTAAGGCTTGCATGTGAACTATTTATACCCATATAATAAACACAAGGAATCTTCAGCCTGAGGCTTTTCAGGTTGGATGCCAGGTTAAAGAGTACAACCAGTGGTGTTGATTCCTGCAAACTATTTATCTGCTCATACTGTTCATTTCATGATCTTCCAGTCCAGATCACAGTGTTTGCTAAATATTATGTATCAGCTACAACACTGATATCTAAGAAAATCTTAGGCTTGCAGAGGTTCAGGATCTTACCCATATTTGGCTTCAGCTGATGCATATTGCAGCACATTCATGCTTCATGGGCATGAATATTTTTATATGTGAAATATTTTTATGAAAAACTTGATGTAGAATATTATTTTGTGAGAAATTTGAAACCCATTTTAACAAATCCATTCCATAGATTGGTCTATTAATTTTGTTGCACAATAGACCAGTGTGGTGGATTTCTCAGTACAAAGGCTTGATGTTCCTCCCTGCTGGATGACAGAGTGTCTGGCTATCTCATGACTGCAGTGGACAAACAAATGAAGTAAAAGTGTATCTGCCTCATGAGAATCTTTGATTTCTTCTCATACAATTTGGATATGATAAAACTCCAATGGAAAGAATTACTTTGGGTTTTAGATTAGGAAAAAGTCAGCATTCCATACCTACATATGCAGAGGGTCTTTAATTGATTAGCGCTTCAGGCTGCTTTCACTTGTATTTAGAATAGGACTTTATTTAATAAAGTTGCAGAGATGTTTAGTAAAAAGGGGTACCTAAGTACTTTTCTTAGGATGAAGCAAATCATAAGCGAGAGCTTTTATCAACTGCAGTTGTCATAGAGGTTATTGCTGTCCTTAACTTTTCCTTCTCAATCAATTTTCTACTTTTCTTCTGTGAGTTCTCAGCTTTCAAACTGCTTGTCCTTTGACTTGGCACCCTCTAATTTTGTCACAATTTCCTTATTGTCCTCAGCTTGACATCAAAGCTCTCTGCAACTCCTTCATTACAAAGTAGTGATCTTCTTGTGTAAAGTGTAAAGGCAAAAACTGGTGTTAATTTTCATGGCAAAAAAACCCCCACAAACAAACATTTAGTTTTGTTTAACTAAGGAAATAAAAATTGAGGGCAATACAGGGAAAATTTCTGTTTTCAGAAGTATAGATTCTTCCTCTTAATTTCTCACAGCCATTTTCTGGGCAGGCTTCTTTTACCCGCATGAGCACCTGTTAACTGCTACCAAATTTTCCAGTTTGTTAAGAAAGTTCTTGTCCTACTGATATTAGTGTGTGATGGAATAATGAATCAACAATGAAGGGGAAGATCCCCATCCTTGCCCTTAATTATGGAGGCCAATAACACTGAAATGAGCTAATGGCCAGAGGTACACCTGTGGTGGAATTCAGCTGCAGAAGACAATTTTGTCCATCAACAAATCCTGGATATTCTGGCTCTGGCAGATTAATACAAGGTGTTTAAAAATAGGCCTTCCCAATCTGCTGTGTCCTGTCAGGATAGGTCCTCATTCCTGTAGTTTTCAGTGGCTCCTTGGTTTGCAAAAATTTTGTAGGCTTCTCTGGATCTCTAGGAAAATTCTGCATTCTTAAAATACTTTTAAAACTTACAGGACTGCTGGCCTTCACTGTCAGCTCTGCTGCCTCTACTGATCCCATGATGATGGTGGTCTTGTTCTGAGCTGTGCATTTGCACTCAGAGATTATTTCTGGGCATACAGCCTTACTCTCAAGACGAGAACTCTGCCTTTTTACCCCAGAAGCATCCCCATTTGAGCCACAGTGCAGCAGTCAGGATAATGCAGATGGCCTTTCTGGGTGTCCTGTCTCACACCTGAAAGTAAGCAAAACCAGCACTTATACAGTGCATGTTAAACAAACAAATAAAGATCCATGTTTCAGCTCAATGAGATGTCAGTGAGATAAATTTCCACTCAAAGGTGTTTCTCTAGTGCAAAATGCGTGGACAATAAATCCATAATGTGGAAGTTTTGCATTTTGTGCTTTCACAGTTTGATCTGTGTAATTTTATTGACCTTTTTAAAAATCAGAATCATCGATGCCTGCTGTGGGTTTGACTTTATATAATTTGATGAACTCAAGAAATATTACTGTGGCTTTTCTATCCACCATTCCTTCACTGCTGATCAGAGAGGCAAGATGACTTCTATACATATATTATTCTCACTATTTTATGTTGAAATGCTGTCTGAAGAACATTTCTCAGTCACTGCAGTTCTGAAGCCAACAAGGCATCCAAGGATTTCATCATAAATATTACCTGGGGAAGAAAGGGTGATTCTTGTGTTTTCCTATCTTACTCAGTATATGCAAATGGCTTATAAAATACTTTGAGAGATTGGGGGTGAGAAAGCGGTACTTTCCATTTCATTTGGTTCTGGAAAAGCAGAGGAATGTAAGCCAAGTTTTTTTCTACTGCCAAGAAAATTCAGTCTTACTAATAGTCTTTCTAAATTTTTAGTGAATTTATCTTGGTGGCACTACTTATTAACTAAGGCCCAGTGCAGCATGAGCTGAAATAGAATAATTGGTAATTCATTGTAAACATGACTAGTTTTATGTCCATTTTTCATTTCTTCTTGACTGGTGTTTAGTATTTATACTCTAAAGTAATTGGCTCCCTTCCCGTCTTCCAGCTCTGGGAGTTGAGAAATTTCTTTTTCTGAGTGAGGTGTGTGTCCTGTATTTAAAGTGTCCACTTTCAGGCTTGTGGAAGACTCCTCTTTGTTTCAAGCAAAAAAGAAATCCACGAAGGATCGCATTTCAAAATACAGCAATCAAGTTTCAAACTCAGAATACCAGACACAGAATGAGACTTTTCAGTGCTTTCTCAGAGATGGTAGCTTGTATCGTGAAAAGTGGAGATAAAGGAATGTGTGTTTAATGTGAAAAACATCTCATAACAACAGATAAAATAATTGAACACAGAACAGGAACATACCAAAGATGTGATATTGTGGTGGATTAACCTTGACTGGACACCAGGTGCCCACCAAGCTTCTCTATCCCTCCGCCTCCTCAACTGGACAGGGTGAGAAAATGTGACAAAAAGCTCATGAATCAAGATAAAGGACTGAAAGAGATCACTTATCAGTAACTGTCATGGGTAAAAACAGACTCGAAGTAAGAAAATTAATGGAGTTTATTGAAAATTTGTAAGAAAATAGAATAATAAAAACCAATCTAAAAAACACCTTCCTCTCTCCTTCCCTTCTTACCAGACTCAGTTTCACTCTCAATTCCTTCACCTCCTCCACCCAGGCAGTGCAGGTGTGCAGGGAATGGGGGTTGTAGTCAGTTCATCACACGGTGTCACTCTTTGCTCCTCAAACTGCCCACTCCAGGGTAGTGTTCTTCCCATGGGAAACACTCCTTCATGAACTGCTCCAACAGGAATACTTTCCACAGGGTGAATTGCTTCAGGAATGTCGTGTGGATCCCTCGTGGGGTCACAAGCCCTGTCAGCAAACCTGTTCCCGCATGGACTCCTCTCTGCAGGGCCAGAGGTACTCCCAGGAAAACTGCTCCAAGTGTGGGCTCTCCACAGGGTCACAGCTTCCTGCAGGGCACGTCTGCCTGCTCTGTTGTAGGCTGCATGTGGATAACTCCTCCTCTGTGTACTTCTGTGGGCTGCAGGAGGACGCCCTACCTCACCATGGTCTGCAGGTGCCTGTAGCACCTCCTGCCCCTCCCTCTTCACTGGTGTCTGCAGGGCTGCTTCTCTCACATATTTTCACACCTCCTTCCCAGCTACATTTGTGTATCCTTTTTTTCCCCTTCTGAAATGTGCTATCCCATAGGCGCTATTGGTGTAGCCCATAAGCTGGGCCTTGGCCAGCAATGGGTCAGTCCTGGAGTTGTGTGGAATGGCTCTGTTGGACCCGGGGGAAATTTCTGGCATCTTCTCACAGAATCCAGTCCGGTGGCTCTCCCACTACCAAAAACTTGCCAGGTACACCCCGTACATGTACAGTGAAGGAATAGCCTGCAGAGAAAACCCTCACCCAGCCTAGGCTGTGCATTCTCCCCTTTCCATCCTCCCATGTGTCACCAAAGCTTTCTATATGGTGAAGTAAATTATTTGTAGAGGTCCAAATTCCTGCTTACTGCCTTTTTTTTTTTTTTTTTTTTTATTTTTTTTTTTATTTTTCTATTTGAAAGCTGGGGTAAGTATTTAATGGCTGGGGTAAGTATGAACATGATGATCAGGGTGTTTGGGTTTTAAGGCTTCCCTCTAGTAAGGATCAAAGAAAACGTGCTTTATTTAAATAAGAATATTTACAATGTATTGTTGTAATGTCGTTTCAACCTAGTGTTAAAACCTTCTTCTTAATGCAGCAAAATGTTTCCCATAATTTAAACATTTAAATAAGATTTTTTTTTTTAATAAACCAAGGTCTTACAGTATCCACGTTTTATATGCATAAGTATTTTTTCTAAAGAAATTCATCAGAGCACAAGCTTTACAGAAACTACTCAGGAAGTATTACTTCCTATGTGGTAGTAGAGGATGGCTCTGTGAAATGAATGCAGTCAAGTTGATTGTTGGTCTTCATTTCACAGAACAGAAAAATAATAGGCTTGAAGACAATATCTAAGATACTGGCTCATCTACAAAGTATTTTTGAAGTAGGGAGAGCATAGGAAACAAAAGTAACTGAAAAATATGTTCCTCTGCATCTTTCTGTTTTAAAGGAAATTAATTACTAAAAACTTCTATCCCAAAATGATACCTGGGTTTTACTGTATTATGGTTCAGCTGATAAAGTGCATCACTAGTTGTGTTTAGGTTTTCTGTTAATTTTCACTACTCTTTTCGCCCAGAGGAGCCTGGTATATTTTTAAAACATTAAATAAAATTTACTACTAGCTTACCTTCGTTCCTTTATACATTACAAGTCACCCTTTTAAAAAGGTAGAATGCATCTTTAATTGGTATAAATTCACTGTCCTTATTGACTGCAATAAACATCTACAATTTATATTACTAAATGTCTGGACAGTGAGCTTTCCTTCAGTTGTAAATGTAGGAAATACACTACAGTAATACAAGAGATAGACTGTAAATCCAATCAACATTTCCCTTTACTTGTTCAGAAAGAAATATAATCATGAGTTTAGGAGTATATGGTATAACTTACACTTGAAGAACTTAATGTCCAATGTGTTCTCATAGAAGGCTCAATGATTACAGTTTATTCACTGAAGTAGTTGTGAACATGTAATTATTTCTTCCATTACTAATAATTATCTACCCATTTTACTTAGACATAAAAACTGAGACAAAAAAAAAAAAATTAAATTAAGGCATCCTGGAAAAGAGAAAAAAATTGTTCTTTAGCTGTGAATTCTAAAATAAAATATACAGAGCCAATAGGCCAAAAAATTGCTTTTGCTAAACAGTTACATAACCCTCATTTCTTATTTCGATTTTCTGTAGAACTCCAGTCAAATGGAAATCTACATCTTTAGCTTTTTTTTTTTTCCCTGGCATTCATTTTCTTGCTTAGTATCTCATTATGTTTGCAACATAATGTGTGCCTGTGTAGAGTGCTGGTTTTTGTATCAGTGATTTTCTCTTGTGAATATTGATACCATTACCCATGCATAGAATTGCGGCTGTGAAGATGGAACTTCTAAAGGTATCTATATAAATGAAAGAACAAATCCTACTGAAAACCTTAGTCTTTGAACAGCGCTATTATCAGCTTACAAAGAATGCCATTGCAGGGAAATATAAAACAATGCTATAAAAATCACTGATTAGAGTGTAGGTTCTCTGGGACAGGGACTCTTTCTTGGACTGTAAAGTTGGGAAAGAAGTTGGGATCCACAATCTGTAGTTTATCTAGATGAGAATATTATTAACTCCTCTTACCTGGGACCCATTTTTCCTGCCTGAATAGTGTTTGTTCAGACTTGGTGCTGTAGATTGGGTGTCTAAGTACTCTCAGAAATAATAGATAATGGAACACCCCAAAAGAAAACATAAGGCACATTCATGCCGCATTCTCTTCTCTTTAATTTGAGATAAAGGGTTGAGGAAGAGAGAAGTCTTTAGTACACTAAAATGTTTAGCCTCTAGCTCTCTGTTTTCTGACAAAGTTCTCTTCCAAATCCTTGTCATAAGAGAACTGACAAGCTCTCTGGATATATTTACTGGATTATGCCACAGAACTGATGACTTTAATACAAACAGTAATGGAGCTGAGATCCCTTCTAACCCTCCAACCCTCTCGCCTCCTCCCATGGCCATGCGGCATTGAACACTATTATTAGTTTTTCATACAAGCATGACAACAACAACAACCAAAAATAAAACAAAAACCAAAACTGACCAACCAAAAAATCCCAAACAACTGCATGGAGTTTGCCTATGCAATGACTGTTCACAGTGAAGTAGTTATCCTGGAATATTGGACAAGTCATAGACAAACTTTTTTTTCCTCTGAAATATACTGAAACCTATGAAGTACAAGACTGGTTCTGTAAGTGTGATAGCAGTATAGCTCTTCTGAGTAAATAAAAAACAATTATGGGAACGTTTTCAAAAGGTTCGCGACAACTTTTCAGCATCATTGCTACCTTTATGAGTATTTTTCAGTATAACTCATGCTAAACAGCATAGGAGGAATCAATTGTGACAAGTAGGAGGACAAGTTATTGAGATGTCATCAGATTGCTCATAATCACATATTTTCCTTGTGGATTTGTGCTACAGTTCACATTCTTAAAGTCCATTCACGTTTTGATGTAATTAAACCTTTGCTGTATCTGTTTGGTAGGTTGTATTTGATTACACCAACTACATGTATTTTAAAATAGACCTGGTGTGATAAACCCAACATATCCAGATCTGTTTCCAGCATCCATTCTTCAAAGTAAATTTCCTTAGGACAGTCTAGGTACTTTTCCCATGCCCCAAATTTCTCATATTTATTCTTGCTTACCTGTTAAAATCCCTCAGCTTCACCAGTCATTTGAGTAGTGCCAACAAAGCTGGTGGTTAGGTCATGCCTCCCTCTATTACTAGATTTCTGCCCTGAAATTAAGAAGGAAATCCTAAATGAAGCTACAGTTTTCTCCACCCAACATACTCTTAGATTATTTAGGTTTGGATTTTTTTATTCCTCTTTTTTTTTAACATCACTGAGGTAGTGAAAAGGCATTTTACAAAAAACACCTGGTCAGAGACAGAACACCTTCAGCAGCAGTAAAAACTATAGAAGAAAAAATAGTAAAAAAACATTTTGAGGCATCTCACCTCACTAGAGACAGCATTTCTGTGGTTCATGTATCACTAGAAGGTGATAGTTCTCTATCAGATGTTAACTTCCATTGGAGGAAAAGCAGAGAACAAAGAGAAAATGTACTCAGATTCCAATTGTTTAAACTTTTCCTTTTTTTTTTTTTTTTTTTCTTTTTTTTTTTAACGGATCAGTATGAGGCCTCAATTATGAAGCCAAATCATGCACTCTCTCTGACAAATGCATCAAGGTTTGACACCTCTTCTGGTCAGGTTTCATTTGTGTGTGATGAAATTTCTGCACTTATTCAGGCAAACTGAAAACATCACTGTTGATTAGTGATTATTAAGCAGAAGGCTTTCATATTAGAACTGGGTATGTGAATTTAAGTGAGGCTTTTTTCATCTGTGAAAGATATCCTGGCTTATAAAAATTGAATGTGTCATGGAAATTACTTTTTATCAGAAGGGAAACAAAATACAAAGATAAAGAAAAAGAAAATCTAGATAGATTTGCTGAAATTATCCTGTGTTCAAATAATTATTTGTCACTTTATCTGTAATAAGTTCTCCCTTCATTAGTAAGTCCTTCATTCCTCAAGAAAACTAGGCAAACATCTATTATTCAATACCTCCATTTGTTTTTCACACTAGAATTCCTTTCAAAAAAAAAGAGTGATATGCAAATTTAAGGGAGTTTGGCATAATTTGCCTTGAAAGAGAACTATGTATGGAATTTGATAGGTTTCATTGCAGAAATGACAAGGGACAGTGATCCAAACGAACAGTTTATATAAATCTGGCTTCTTTGTTCCTTGCTTGTTATGATACAACAGAAATGATGCCATTTAGGGTTCTACTGAAAATCTGAAATGCCTGTACATGTCAAATAGATTGTCTTCCCATAAAATTATATTGTGACACAACAGCATTTATCTTCATCAAAGGAAATATATTTTGTATTCTGTATTTACTTTTCATAATGACATACAGAGTCCTAATAAATCTAAACCAGGAGTACCATCAATTTATTTATAATTTTTTATTGTTTAATGTCTTGTCTATTACTGCTATTAATGTGGTGTGGTTTCAATATTTTGGGCAAAGCCAGTAGCATTTTAATTTGCTATTATTTTTCATTTTACAGAAACTCTAACATCTGTCCTGTCTGAGACCTTTTTCCTTGCACATCTTAGCATTCTGGCTTTAGATCTTACCTACCATGAAGGTGAAAGTTTCACCATGTCCAGATGACTTCTTATGGAAAATAAAAACCACAAAAACAAACAAACAAACAAACAAAAAAAAACCAAACAAAAAACCCCACAAAACCCAAACCACAAACCATTTTAATAAAATTCACCTCTGAAAACAGGTAATCAACTGAGACTCAAAGTCCTTACCTTTTGCAATAAGCATACCATGACTTTTAAAAAAATATTCCTGAGGGGTGACCAGTATTGCTCTGTGATCTCTGGGACATGCAGTATGGTAATATTCAGAACATCTTATTTTATCATTTGTCATGCCTTGGCAGCGAATAGAGTGCCAGGTGTGGGAATTCTGATGCTTTTACTTTTGATTCTGTTTCTAGCAGAAACCCTAAATCATCAGCATGTCCAAGACAACGAAAGGTATTTAGTCTGATCACTCAGTTCTAGATTTCATCCTTTCAGCAGCTAATGGATTTCTTACAAAACTTCTGACTGACGGCTAAGACACTAGAATAGTGGACATGGAATGTTAAAAAAATGAAACTTTAGACATATAAGTTCATTGGTTATTAAAAACTTCGGGCACACAAGCAGCATTAAATCTAAATTCTGTAATTACACGCGGTGTTCCTAAGTTTGAATAGATCCTCCTGAGACACAGTCAAGTTGCTTGGTTAGCAAAATCGTTAGTTAACCATGCATATTTCTATGAGTTCCAAGGGGAAAAAAAAAGAAATCCTCAAAGATGCAGGTGTTTAGTCAATCAAAAATGTTCACAGAAAATTGGAGTAAAAGATATGTTCCTGTTGGAAAAGACTGTGCTTCCATCTTATTATAGTAGATTTCCTGCTCAGTGAATTTCCTGCTCAGTGAATTTCCTGGCAGCCTCCTAGGAAAGCAGATCCACAACCTCACCTTTGTAAAAATTCACTTCTACTCTCATTTTGAATGTGAGAATTTTTTGGTTGTTGCTCTATTCCTTCCCGTACCCCCAAGAACTAATCTCGATGAATGTCTGGGTCCCTGAGGTACATTACAGTTGTCTGCTGGGCTGGTTGTTGCATGGACATGCAGAACTGCTCTGTCCTTCTGTGAAGTTAGTGACACTTCCTGTCACTCTTAATCATGCATAATATTTGTATATTTTTGTGTCCTAATGATTACTGTGGTAAAGAGACAACTTATCCTTCTAAATGCTGTCACTCAGCTCATACTATTAGACTCTTCAGAGAGACTAATTAACCTGAGCAATCTGGCATGAAATTCTGGTTTACTCTGTTTTTAAAAACCTTTAATCGGTGAATCACCAAAACAGCTGTTAGAGGGCAGTTTTATCCTCTTTTATTTTGCAAACTGATTCCTCCTTCACTTACTGTGTGATGGTGAAAGAGTTAGTTAAAACAAGTATGACACTGACATTTAAAGAATTCTGAAGAACTGATAATTATGATAAAAAAAAACAAAAAAAAAACCAAACAAAACATTCTATTCTCATGGCATTTAATCATTCTTAACTTTTTTTTTTTTTTTTTTAATGACAAAGTTCAAAATATATGTTGAAGTACTGGGAGAAATTTCAAAATTGGAAAGTCTCCGAAAATTCATGTGAGAGCACTTTTCTATGGTATTAAAAAAAATCCTATAAAACAAGAGGTATAGTTATCCTTACTCCTTCATTTTCATTAACTTTTCTCCTTAAACAAATTTGGGTTTTAGACATCTGTCTGATTGTTTTGTTGTGCTTCAAACAACAGAAACAACAACAAAAAGGGTTTCTGTGGCAAAAGAATTCTTTTTCCATTATGGTGGATATGACTGTTGTGTGAAGGGACCCTTAGTGTTCATTACATCACTAGAGGAAAGGGCAGAAGTGTCCTGCATTTTAGTATTTCAAAACTGACCAACTGATAATTCTATATGTATGTTTTGCAGAGTTAGAGATTTGTTAGGAAGAAGCTGAACAGTCAGGGATGGATTTTTGAGTGCTGCAGTTTATTTATTTTTTACAGGATATTATTCCAGAATTTAATCAGTTAAACCTTCCTGATGGTAAGTTTTGGGATGATCTACACAGCCTCTATGGAGTTAGTTTTCAATGAATAACCAGGCAATTTTTTGCTAAGCTTGTCTACATGTCTAAATCACAGATCTTTAATGAATTGTCTGGTGGCATCTAATTTTAATAGTAAACCAATGTAGATTAGAACAGAGTTTTTTTGGAAATAGATGTGGCATCTGCATTACTACAAAACAAATTTATTTCAACTACTATTATTGCAGTGAAGAGCAAATGAAATTATGAAAATGAATGCTTAAAGTCATCATTCTTTCTAATGCACACTGACATTAATGCAAATATCCATGATGTAGAAGGAAAAATCATGAATACTGAAAGTTCCAACATGGCTGAAAGTGGGAGCTAGAAAACCGGATTAGCTGTCAGGCAAACATTTTTATAGAGTGATTGTTTAATCTTTGGAAGAATGATTGTGGTGGGTTCTCTTTCATAACAAAGATGGCTGAGTGGGTTTCTGGCAGCCAGGGTCAACCCACCACAAAGAATTTTTTTCCTCCTAAAAATATTTTCCAGTTTGAATAAAAAAAAATTAAAAACTGTCTTATAGCTAGTTTTATGTATGTGTTGTGATATGAACGGACCTTTTTGTTTGGGGATTTTTGAGCTGTTGACAAATACAGCACAAAAGTGTACTGGTAGGTTTAGGTTCTTCTTAAAGTTAAGGACAGTACTGCACGGTATTACAAAACTACATTTATGCATATCTTCCCGTTGAATATTTTTCAACAAGATGTTAGTTTTTAAAAGATAGAATGAATATGATATTGTTTTGTCTTACTCTGCCTGAGCTGCATAGAAGAGTTTCAGCTGATATGACAAAATAGTTACTCTTTCTGAATTTTTAGTGTGAATATTTTTAATTGTCAAAGAACATTTTTTATTTCTCAGATCAGTCTTTTAATCTTTTTTAAAAGTATACTTATATTTAAGATACATAATAAATGCTACCCTGATAGTCTCAGTACTTTTTCAAAGCTCTCTGATTATCCTATGGACCCTTAGAAATTAAAGTTTTGATTAGAAGTATTAGATTTAAAATAAATCTGCTTTTTGCTATTTATTCTGTTGGATTTTTTTTCAGGATTCATTTGATCTGTCTCTCCTTTTATAATCGTAATCCTTACATTCCTCTGTATTTCCAAATGCATCAGACTAAGTGCATTGGGCTCTTCCCTGCCACTCCCTTCTTTCTCTCTATCTCCAACAGATTAGAGGTCTGTCTTCTTTTTTTCCTTTCCTTTTCTTTTCTTTTCAAGTCATTTGACTCCAGGAATTCAGGGTCTGAGATTCAGATAAAACCCTAATTGTTCAAGTTTTTTGGTATTTTCCATTTTAGCTTTGCTATAGTGTTGCAAAGAACATCTGCAAAAAGTTTCAGTGCTGAATATAGAACATGCAATCAATTTCTGTAAAACAAATAGATATTTTGGGGGGAAAAAAACTATGAGTAACTGTGGCTCAAATCTAGCCCTAAATTTGGGTAACATCTGCAAGCCTGAAACACAGCCTTTCTTCTCTCCCACTCTTATTTATGATTATTTTCTTGGTGATTGTGCCAATGGATATGTAATCACAAATTGTGTACCTTGTCTCTGAGTAGAGATTTTAAGTGTTTGAGGAATAGGAACTTATCTATATCATATATAAACAGCCATTTGTCTATTAAACTAAAAGAATTTTACAAAGTGCTAATCCCAGAGCTGTCTTTCATGCCTGCAGGCAACTGTTTGTGTTTTTTATTTGATGGTTGTAAGTAGAAGTCTATCCATTCAGTGCTCCTGATTATTTCTTTGTCACAGGCAAGGACAAAGCAAAATAATTCACTCTTATAATTTCTTTAAGACAGGAACTATGAATTAATTGAAAAAATATTCAAATTTTTCATGGGTTGTTAATACATGGGCATACAGTTAAAATATACCTCTAAGATCTTTGTATGAGTGTAAAAACTTTGTATTGGACATATTTCACACGTTGAATCCTGCAGTTGTTCTGAACAGTAAAACAGCCCCTTTAATATAAGATTATAACAGCACACCAGCAATGTATGTTAATTGGGAATCTTTCAATCTCAGTCACCTTTTAACAAGTACTTGACAGACTTCTTTTTTTCTGTATAGGCACTGTTTACATTTACTAAACATTCTCAGTTTTCTTTTTTCTGACATTTTGAGTTCGTTGATTGGATTAACATTTCTAACCTCAGATAGCTAAGAAAATATATGCCTTTATCACTGTACGTTCCCACGTAAAACCTAAAATTTAGATGGAGAAAAACAATAAGTAATATCTTTGTTTGCACAGCACCGTATATAACCTCAGTTTATTTTTTATTGTGGAGTGGCAATATGGCTTATGAAGCACAGCTTGAGCATGGGAGAGAAGTGTGACTGTCTGATGTGCCAGTAGCCTGCTGCATCTCTGAGGAAAAACCACCAGCCTGGTGATATCTGTAACTATTTGTAGGATTAACACTCCATGTTAATTCCAGCTGTTGCTCATGCCATTGTGTTCCTGGTAGCCAAATGAGTGCCTCCTGTGCCCAGCTAGGGCAACTCTGTGTCAGCTTGGCATTTAAAAAGTCCTTTTTGAATTTTTCAGAAATATTCTCTCTCTCTGTGTATCAGAAGGCTCTTTCCTTTGTATTTTTAAGAGTAGAATAGTACGAATGGCTGATACATTGTGGTTTGTATGTAGATCATGTGCTGATTACTGTGATTTAATTCTTCGTGTTAAAAGTACTCATTTGCTCGTCCAGGACGTTTCCTGGCTTTTCGTGCCTAGGAGCGTAGTGTGTGCAGCGAGACATGAGGAGGATTCTAGTGAAAACACTTTTCATTCTTTCCATTTTGCATCAGTCTGGAGGACTGATCTCATCTGGGTGGCAAAGAGTCCTGGTGTCATCAGCACTGCGGAGCCTCTTTGAGTGCCAGAGGCAGTCTGAGTGACTCAGAGCTGAGACAGTAGGGCTTTTGAGAGCTGCCTCTGGGGCAGAGCCACATGGAGTTTCACAGTCACTGAGCTATCAAGCACAACAAGGAAGCCTCACAATGCCGGTGTGTGAAAATACCAAACTCTGAGGGGGTTGCTTTCTCATACTGATAAGAGCTGTGAATGGTGCAAAAGTTCAAACTCCCATAGTTGGATTTGTTCTCCTCATGACTGAAATCATCATAACAGATTTCAATTCTCTGATTTAATCCCCAAACCTGGCTGTTTCAACGATTTTTTTTTTCCCCAGATCTCCCTGTCTTTATCACAGTTGCCTCCAGCAAGAGAGGCGCACCTGCCAACATGAGTCAGAGAAACTTAGCGGTCCAATGCTAATAAGAGGCACTCAATTAGTCACCATCTTGCTGACAAGCTTGTGTGTGATGTATGTGTGTGGGCTGCTGGCAGATTAGTACCTTGTGTAAGTATATACATAACACACAAGCCTGGGATTTCATTAATATCTATAAAATTTCTGCTACAGTAAGGAGTCTCTTCAGTGCAGCTTATTATACCAGACACAGATGTCCTAAACAAAAAACAAGCTAATGAACAAAAAATGCTCTGTTCATCCTTGTATTCTCTTGGTGTCAAGAGATTCTATGTTTTTTACAAACTCTTTTTTGTTTGCTTTTGAAAGCCTTTTTGCAGAGTAATTGTTAGTCCTCTAAACAGATAATTCAAAATTGCATGTGGTGTTTAGGCTTTTTCGTTAATTGAAATGTTTAATTCTAAGTATTTGGGGTAGGGAATTCCTTTTCCTTATTTTCCTCCACAACATTATAATTCACTTAAAAGCAAAAATCTAGAAGTTTCTCTTTCACATTTTTCCTGAGTGATCTGATAATGTCCTGAGGTCCTGCACGTCTATTTCTTTTTATTCAGCCTTTCCTTTCTTCCTTGCCAATAGGCCTTTTGGCTTTATCTCTTCTCTAATGACAGACATTTTTTATTTCTCTGGCTATTATCCTTTCCTGAAATTAAACTCTTACTCATTTTGTAGAAGGGAAAATACCAGAAAGAAAATTCCAGAGACATAAGACAGGCCTGAATAGCTGCTGAAATTCTGCTTCATTGAATGCAGAACTCCTATCCTAGTATATCACCAACAGGCCAAACGAATTGCCTTAATCTGGAAAATGAAATATAAAATTTCCAAAACTGGAATACCACAGGGCTGTGTTGTTAGATGGCAAAGCACCCCAACACAAAGAAGAAGATCATTATTGCTCATGCAAGCGCCTCTTCGACAAGACTGTGTTTATCTGGTTGTCCTGAATATTAGTTTAATTACTATGATTTGGTTTACTTAAGTTTCTTAAAATTCCTGTATTTAACCTGTGATTTTTAATTTTTTTAATGAAATCTCAGGTTCACCTTATGATGTAGCTGAGGAAAACAATGAGGCAGATTCGGTTGCCTTTTTTTTTTTTAATTTTATCACATTTAATGTCAAAAATACTACAAAATTTCATTTGATTTTAAGACATTTTTTATTGTTCATTTTGGACCACAAAGCTAAATAATGGAACAATTCTTATACCAGTATCCAAACATCTACAGTTGCTGATAAAACCCTAGCAGTATATCAGAAGACAATGTTGTTAGTATTTTCAGAAATTAAATATTACTCTAAATATATTTTGTATTTGAGGAAATAATGAGAGAGAAAAAAGTGTGATATTCAAACAGATATGAAAGGCCTTTGTAGGAACAAATAGAATGCTTAAATTGTTAACAGATTATACAATTTTGCTTTGATTTTACAGTTTTTTAATGTGATAATTTATACAGGGGAAATGGTATTATTATAGTGCTCTCAAGTGTATGAACTTCATTGTGCTAAAGTATATATATAAAAATAGAAGAATAATGTTATGTACTACTATGCTAGTACAAATTGTCTAGAGGAAAAAAAATATTTCAGGTTTATATTGGGGAAAAAAGGAATGGAGAGGATTATATTAAGAAGAGAATGTGGTGTGCAGTAGTCTCTTGATGTGGGGAAATGATTTCTATAGTCAGCTGTTCCTATACAGAAGAACTGATTATTTGACTTGTGATACAAGAATCAGAGCTCTGAGGATCCACCACTGCTGTTGATATTTCACCTGAAGGGATTTCTATTCAGGCAGTTATGGGCTGAGATACACTGGCAAAAGAACATCTGATGTGAGCTCTGTTTAAGGGAGCAGGCCTATCAGACGCCAATTGTATCTCACCCTGTACTAAATCATGGCAAGAGAATCTTTCTTTGTGGCCACCTTTGCAGTTTTGCACAGGTTAGATGATATATCTGACAGTGAGGTATATTAATTAGCAATGTTAGGAAGAAACAAATAGCTTAAGAACATGTTTAGAATGAATTTTATATTCCTCCAGGATACTGATGTATGCTCTTCTCCTCTTCTAAGTTGTCTGTTACAAGCCAGGTGTAGCGGTTATCACATTCGCCTACTTTTCATTTTAGTGGAATAGGATTAAAAGAAAAAGCAAAACAGGTTCAATTCAAAATAGAAACAGTTAGATTTATTAACATACGGTAAAGGTAAACAAACAAAAACTAACTACGAAACCCTCTCAAAAACAACCCCTCTTCCTCCCTAGCAACAATCTACTTTTCCACGAAAAAACAATGCAAAGGGACAAAACATCAGAACTCTTAAGTCAGCATCACTTAATAAAATAGTCTTTCATTCAGTCTTTTGAGAGAGACAAGTCCCTCCTGATTCTTCTGGTAACTTTTCACAAGAGACACAGTCTGTTTGTGACTTCCAGCTCCACTAACGCAGCCCGCCCGACACTGCATCATGTGAGCCTCCCAAAATGTAGCTTTTTATATGACTACATAAGGGCTTGTGGATTTAAAGCACGGGGGGTTTCACCTTTTAAAGATGCACAGCTTCACAATAAAGGACTTCTT
>WBMY01012615.1:267315-308135 GCA_013397315.1 Donacobius atricapilla | reverse complement strand
TTTTTTTTTTTTTTTAACTGCAGAATACCCTTTTAATGGGCTGTGTTAATCTTCACATATAGTATAAAAGGACACAGGTGTAGTGGTTTGCACTGGCTTCAAAGGCTATCCAAAATCGTTATGGGATAAAATAGGTTTCTTGATGTAGTTTCTTGATGCACCTGTGCCCAATATATCTCATTATTGTTTAGTTTCATTAACTGATTTAGAATGTTGTTTTATTGACCAACTTCTGCAGGCAAGTTTTGCTTTTCCTGATACTTCATATAGGATTGCACATATTTTGAACACTTAACAGTGGTCAAAAGCTGAAGGCTAGAGAAAGAAAAGCGCAGTCTAAAAGAAAAGAAAGACATAGTCCATTAAAAAGATGAGTGATGACAAGTTTCACCTGCAGTGGCAGGATTTCTGATGGAAATCCACCTTTATCTTGCTTTCTACACACCTGAAACTCAGCTTCTGACGTCCTGCTCTGGGTTTTTCTTTTCCCCTCAGGCCCAGTGGTGTTTTGCTGACCTGAGTGTCTCTGTTATTGGAATCTGGTAGGATACACACACATTGATATTTGAAAGACCTGTACCTTAGGTCCAGGGTTAGGCCAGTGCTGATCTCCTGTTGGAGGCTGGTTCCAGTCGAGGCAGGGCTGGAGCACACAGCTGGCGCAGCTGGGACCAGGCTGTGCACAGCCAGGCTCGCACTCCTCTGGCTGTGCTCTGAGCAGGCATTCCTGCAGAAGAGAAAGTTCCTGCCTTTTTCCTGTCTGCTCTCTCTATTGAAACGACTTTACCTTTTTAGCTTGTAGGCTTCCTTTCAAAAAAAAAATGGATCCCACAGTTTCTTCCTAACTCCTGTGGAAGCAATTCAATGAAGGAAAATGCCTCAAAGAAAGCAGAATTTTTCAAATCTCACATGCCCAAGGCTGTTAAGTGAATCTATTATATAACTAGAAGTACAAAGTCCTCCAATTCTTTTAGGGGTGCCTTTGAAAACTACCTCTGGCATTTACTTTCTGTCATTTTACTGCCACTTTCCTGGACCAGAGGAAATCCTTTAATAGCCTGCACAGCGCTGAAGGCCTCTCTCTGTGTGAAGAGTGCTAACTAGTGTATCAAAGATATTACTTATCTTGCTTGAACTGAAATTGTGTGTCAAAGCATAGGTATTAAGAAAAAGAAAATAAAATTATTTTCTTTCTGATTTTAAGTATTGTATAAATCCAGTCAGTCATTTCAGATGGTCCCTGAAAAAAGCAGGGGCAGATGGAAAAACTTACGATTCAGGGCTCTACTTCATGTCCAGTAAGGTAAAAGGTACATTTTTTAAATGATTACTCACCCATGCTTTTCCCACTTCCATAATCTCCAAATGCAGGTGATTAGAAATCAGGGAAATCTATTTTTTATATATAATTAAAGCTGCTATAAATTTTGGTTTAAAAAAAAATCCTCACTTGGCATACTAAATTATATTTGGTTTCTCTTATTCTATAAAGGGAGCAGCATTTCTCCTTCCTCCAGTTGTCATAAAGGAAAACATGTATGAATATACAGTATACAGTACATATATATGTATTTGTTTGTTTTCTGTTAGTCTCATTATAATTCTGCATTGTTTCATGTAATAACATTATGGGAGCTTGAATATATAGACAGTACTTACTGTCTGGTTCTTTGAAGATCCAAAGCAAAGTTGTGCTTTTATGCATTCACACTTTTATCTTCTGTTTCCTGGTTTTAGGAGACATTTTCCTGACTTGGATGCTTTTCATTTTTACCAAGTACCATCCTACCAGTCTTTCACTTTGTGTTTACAACATTCATTGTCATCACATTTTCAAACATGCAGAATTTCAATTTCCTTTCTGTTCATAGACCTTGAAAAGAATAATGAAGTTATTAAGGGAACATACGGAGAGAGATTTTTTTTTTATACTGTGCTATAATTCCAACACATTTTCTTCCAGTCTGTTGGTATAGAAGAAATCTTAACAATCTTTTACATCAAATGAAAAAGAATGCAGATACAGTTCTGCATTTCTATGCCAACCTCACTGAAATATCATAGTGCTTTAAAAAAGTTGTTTTCTTTCTACATATGAAAGAAAGATGAGCTGTATTTTAAAGGACTGAGTCCTTAGTGGTGCTAGAGTCATCTATTGACATTGAGTAAAAATCCTGCTTAATAAGTATTTATGTACCTTTTGGAGGATACCTGTGAGAGAAGGGAATAACATTAATCCTCTTGCTACTTCAGCACCCAAAGATATAAAAAATGACAAAATGCAATTCAGATTTGGGTTTCTGCTAGTGGATCTATTTTTGTGTTAATCTAATACACAAAGCCCTGCGTGTGTCATAAGTATATCACATCTTCGTATGTATCAAGATCACTTATGATACTTTAAGCAATCTTTTTTTTTTTTTTTTTGATGGAATAGATTTTGGAGCTGAATCAGAGTTCAGGATAAAAGACGTACCTTGAAAATATCTTATATTTGGTAAAGAACCATGACAGCAGTTGATGTGACTTACTTGCACATGAAATTGCTGTGACTTGAATTATCTTAAACTACAACCTCTGTTCTATTAGGTGTCTTGGGTCATGTGGTTTTATTGGTTTTTATTGAGAATTTCTGAATATAAGAGGAAGTACCTGGAATAAACCACTGTTGTCACTATGTATTTGAAACTTCAGAAAACTCAGGGATTTTTCTTCCATAAGCCATAACTGGAAAACATGAATAAAACTGCAGATACCTGTTATCCATACTGTTTAGATGGTATTGGAAGTAATTAATCTTACAGATTTCTTTTACAAATTGATGTGAAATAGAAACCACTATAAATTCCAGACTGGTACAGCTTTTAGAAACAAATTTAGCAGCACATAGCACATTTTAGATGACTGATAGGTGTTTCTCTTTTAATTTCCCTCTTATGGAAGTTTGTAATAAATTCTACTTCATAATTCAGGATGACTGAAAGACTAATTTTAGCTCTGAAGTGTTTTTACATCTAAATTGATCAATAAATTAGATGGATTAATTAATTTCTGCTGGCAGGGCCAAGGACTATCAGTGTATGTAACCTTGCTGCTGTGTAATTTATTAATTTTTCAAACAATATTTTTTTTAACTCTCTGAATATTCATTCCATTTTTAAGTCTTTGAAAAGGCTACTGCGAAGAATAAAATTTCATCATGTTAGGAAAATGCGGAAGTTCTGTCAGTAACACAAACCAGAACTAACCTGCAAAAAGATGAAAAAACTCAGGATAAATGCAATTTATTTCTGACAGCTGCATAAATTAGAAAGGAGTTTCCTGACAAATGAACATCATTACAATTTCTCCATATAGCCAAGGTTTTACCTGATCAGAATGAAATTATGTAGGTGAAGACAGTAGAATTACTGACACATGAACAAATAGACATGAATTTCCATTCACTAAATGAGAAATCTTCTGTCTGAGGAAGACCTGGTCTCTTTCCACACAGAACAAATCCTGGAATGGCTAAACTATCAGAACTCTTATGAATCATGCCAAGGACTGCCCTACAAGTTCCAGCAATTCTGTCCCTCAGGAATAATTCCTTTAAAGAATAAACATATCTTCTGAAATGTTGTGTTCTAATGACAAAAATATAAAATGGAAATTACCCATAGATAACTTGGTAAAAATTTGAAATAATTCTAGAAAAATTCTCCAGAAACGAAGCATAGTTCTTCCAGTTTCCTCTCTATATTTCCTTGTCTTCAGTTATGGTTTTTTTTTTAATTCCTCTACATTTGAAATTAAATTAATTAAAAAAATGCATGAGAAACCAAGTAAAATTACTTACTGTATATACATTCCAGACCATCGTTTGAGAAATAAAATGAACACTTTAGCAGAAAAACAGAATAAAATGCATTATACAGACTTTTTAATATGAAAACAAAGTATATACTCATGTAATTGTAATGCCCAGTATGTGTTTTCTAAATAGTGTACCATTTCATAATAGTCTTTTATATAATATTTATGTTATATTTACTGCTTCTTCATTTCACCTCAATGGTTCCATCACTTACTGCTGAATAAGTAAATAACAATATTTCTGAATAAATTACTTTGGTTTGGGATTCTTACTGAAAACAGCTCAACTTCATCTGAATCTTGATTATTTGTGTCTGTTAAGCAAACCCATTTACCCTGGGTTGATAATCCTTCATTCTGCTGATCTGTAAAACATTTTAGCTAATTTGATTTGTGATTAGTGGTCAGTCTGTTAAATCAAAGCCCTGGTTTGTGTGTTTGCATATCTGTGTTTTCACAGCTGATACAGGGCATATATTTCCATCAGGACAGTTTGGAGTATTGAAAACTGACCAGTTCTTACATCCTCAGTCTTCTCTTCCTCATAAATAGGACATTAAAAAAATGTGAGTAATCTTTATTTCTTTCAGTTTATACTTATAAAAGCATCAACTTAAAATTGCTGTAAGATTTATGGGGTTCTGAATATGATTTCTGTAAAGTGTAACTAGCATCAGGAGAGACAGCTAGATTTTTTTTTAGGCATGTGTCTTGGTCAGCTAATCAAATGAACACATACAGAAGTAAAAAAAAAAAAAAAATGAGCTAGTTGTTAGCAAAATATGATTATTATCAATTTTCTCTTTTCATTATTCCCTATCCTATCCTATCCTATCCTATCCTATCCTATCCTATCCTATCCTATCCTATCCTATCCTATCCTATCCTCATTTATTATGCTTTATGATTATTAGTGAATTTTTGCTCTTCCATCGCTGGTTAAGAAAACATTTGAAGAATATCAGTACAAAAATAATACACTAAATAATTGCAAAATACTTCATCTTTATTCTTAATTTTATGACTGTAGGAAGTGGAAAATACATGCATGGTGACAGATCTTCCTTTGGCCAAATCTTAGAGAGCAGTTATGAACTTCTAGGAATTACTGGATATCAGTAGACTCCAGTACACCCCATTCCAACCAAAACCTTGTAACCTGAGATTTTTTTTCCACAATATTTTGTGTTTCATTTGTTCCTTAGTTATGACAATAGGGTGTCGAGATCATGAATTTCGATGTAAATATCTATTTACATCTCAGAGAAACTTTTACTACATAGATGTAGCTATGGGCAGTTTCTTTTGCTTTCCATCAGGATTTCTTTTCATTTATATCAACTACTTCAACTTCCTTGTAAAAAGTTTATGTTTGGGTTAGACCTTCACACTCTACAAGAGATTAGATTTCTCTTTACTTAAAATGAAAACCAGAAATGAGAGAGAAGTGCCACGTGTCAGAATCTGCACTTGGCACTGCATTTCTTTGAATACAGTGCTGCTGTTTGGAATGCTGTGGAAACAAGTGGTATAATGTCTGCATGTAGGATTCTGACCTGCACACCCTCAAAAACCCAGCAAGGGATGAGCTGCATCAGGAAATACCTTAATGTCTTTAAACGGTCCTGGTCTTGTTACTCCAAAATTCATCTAATGAAAGAAATAGTTGTAGTGAAATGACAAAGAAAAAAGTATCTGTAGTACGTTCAAAAATTATATAAAAATTGTACAGGTGCATGATCCCTCTGTTAGTTTAAGGATAAAAACATTATGGAAGGCAAGGTGAGGTTTCCAAAACTTCGGAAACACTCCTGAGCTCTTCTGTTAGATGACCTTTATCAGTACATTTCATGAGTACATAACTAACTTTAGAAAATATTACACTTTGTCAAATCTAGTTTTCATATTATGGTAAGTTAATGTGTTTCTCTTTTACCTTGCTAAATTAACACCAGCACTGCACAAAATATTACAATGATATGATAAAAGCGGTAATTTAGTCTTAGGTAGTTATATTACTCAGAAGTAAGAATACCTATAAACGTAAATATTGTAGCAAGATGAATAGAGCATTTCAGAAGACTCTTGCATATTCTTTTATTTTGGAGTCTGCATGTACTCTGTAAACATAGCCCTAAAGTGTGCTGCCAAGATTTGCATGCAAAAATCTATTATGGACTTTTTTTGTTCCAGTGAAAAAAAAAAAAAGAGGAATGAGAACACATCCAGTTATTGGTGACCTTTTTTACCCCCTCCCTTTTCTGCCGGTAGTCACAAAGCAGAGAGAATTCAGTCCAGGAAACAAAAAATCCTGCTGTAAGTAGTTTTTATTTTTCTCCAAGGAGTTATCTCCATATTTCTGTAATATTTAAAGTACAGATCATGTGGCTCAGCCCTATCAAGCCCCATGAATTAGGAACACTTCTTTACCTATTGCATCCTTGCAGTGCCTGCAATTCAGGCTTTCCCAGCACTGCACAGGGGTGTCTCGCTGGATGGGATGTGTTAGACGAGGCCCCATTTGTGCCTTTGTTTTTCTTGCTAGGTCATAGTAAGGAAGGAGGCTCTGTCTGTAGCATAGCCCTGTTGATTTTTCAAATGAATGAAGGTCTGTCCAAGATGCTTTTGATTCAAATTATATTGGGAAAGAAATAGGTAAAAAATCAAGAAAATAAAGGTGCACATTATTAATATGCCTTTTTTTTTTTTCCCTTCTATGAACTGGCTGCAAAGTGTACTGTATACCTAATATTCACACTTCTACTTAACAAGTAGGAATCTTTTTGTGTTTGAAAATGTCTTTGCTTTCACAGAGGAGAGCTCTCGACAGAGTTGCAAAATTAACTAAACTGCAAATGCTTTGCCAATTAAGTTTCAAGAAATTGCATGTGGTTCTGCTTTATATAAAATTTGAATATGATACTGTTGCAACAGTATAAAGGTTATTCTCCGGTTTCAGCTGTCATGATCACCAACTTCTTTAAATGGAGGAACTCTTCACACTTGATATGTGGACAAGTTTGCAGTATTACTGTACTCTTCATGGCTTTGAGTTGTTCTGTAGAAAATAATGAGAGGTTTGAGTTGCATTATGAAAGCAAACCACAGTTTACAGGCCCTGAACTCTGAAAAGGACTTCCCTTACTGGTTCAGGGAGAAAAGTACCCCCTCTGCTAGCCCCCAGCCTGACCATTCTGGTCTGGGATGAGCAGTCTTACCTAGACTTGGCTGTTGAAGTATCTGAAAATCTCCATTGGTACTTTAGAGGCATGGAAAAAACTAATCACTGTTGCAAGATCAAATATTTTATTTAATCATAAGTGCTGAAATGTTTGTATTGTTATGCAGATTAGGAAAAATCCTTTTCTGAAAAGGGAAACATTGCATTCTTATAGCTTAAAGTGTATTTTCCTATCAAAGTTTAAATTTAAGGGTTTGTTTTGTTTTGTTTTGTTTTATTTAGGTAATGCTGACATGCACATTCAGATTAATAGAGAGTTTTAGATTAGAAATTAAAAAGATAAGGAAAGGAGCAAGACATTGCTCCTCAGAAGAGTACAGAATCAAATCCTAAACAAATAAATATAAATTTTTAGGGCACATCAGCAAGTTTCCTGAAATAATCAATGACTAATGATGATATAGAATGTCTTAAGTGCCATCCACATTGTTTTCTGTATTTATTACTATGATATGTTTGTTCATTTTAGAGGTGAGTATTGCTTGAAATAATCTTTTCCAAGTCACAGACTACAGAGCTGATGTATCTGTTCTGTACCCTACTGTATGGAAATGCTTAAAGCAAATATATATATTATACCAGAATGCTGTATCTCCAGTGCTTTCAGTACTACTTGCTCTGTGATTTCTTGAAGTATTCATTAATTAAGGATGCATAATGCAAATTACTGAATTTCAGACTAAGACCAAAGTAAATGAATGTACCTTTAAAAGGAGAAAAAATGCTATTATTAGAACACTTCTAACTTAGTTTATTTAAATTATTTGCATAGCTGTAATTAAGGTATAGTGCACTTCATTTCTGCATTAAAATTAAGTAGAATAAAATTATTACTTTTTAATAACATCCAATTAAATGTCATTAATGAGAAATTAATCACCATGTTTCATATTAGATATAATTAGCTAATGATCTGTAAATCTGTATGAAACACACCTTAACAATATAACACTTTACATAATAAAAAAAAACCTATCTAAGCCCAAGAAGTAATTAAGATGTCATATGTGCCATATTTCACTGTCCATGAGAGAAGAGAATTGAAGCTCTAATAAAATGTACAATAATAAATTTGACTTGCCATGCCTAAAGCCCTCTCTACCATTATATATGTTTTTATTTGGTATGTTCTATTTAAATTACCTTAATGGTCTTTTATTTCATTGCATTTATGTTTTGATAATTTGTGGCAGGTGAGGAAACAGCATTTGTTGCACATTGCTCCATTAAACTATTGCATGGACTATGCTGGAGGTGTTGGCTTTAGTTTTCTTGGTTTATTCTTTAAATTAAGAACTTTCACCAGAGAATTTATTTTACTAAAATAAAATTTTTCTAAGAGAGAATGTTGCGATTTCTGGGGTGAATTTTCTCAGATTCTCTGGGTACAATTTCAAAATCAGTGAGGAAAAAAAACTTCAGTGTAGTTCATTGCATCAGTGCTACCATAGGATTTCAACTTTGATGTCACTCTGACCTAAACTACCCAGCAAGTCTGCTGAAGTCCTGTCATACTTTACTCTTGGCTTTTCCAGTCATCAAAGAAATCAAAGCCAGGCAAACCCTAAGATACCAAATGCCCACACTTTATTACTATTTCCTTTCAAAATAAAACATATTGATTAAAAAAAAGTTGAAATGTATTTTCTAACTTTTCCCCTCATGCTCTTATCTTAGTTTATTGAATTTTGTCATCTCTGTAACTCAGATATTTAAAAGCTGTTTGGACATGGTCCTGGACAATCAGCTCTGTGTGGCTCTGCTTGAGACCCTGCTTGATCTCCTCGGACACCTTCTGACCTTCACCTCTCCTGAATCACCTTCTGTGATTCTCTAATTGCTTTGGTACCACCTTGTCATGAACATCTCCTGCGCTGTCAGAATTTCAACATGAGATAAGCACATTCTGTCAGCTCTCTGTGATCGGATGCTGTGAAGTACCCTGTTAAAACTGAGAATCTTGGTTGCTTTTAATAAGATGCATCTGTCCTTGAAGCTGACCCATCAAAAGACAGAGGAGCCCTTTAGTAAATATATTGCTATCAGGGCAGACTTTGCACTGGTATTTCATTTTTAACATCATCTTTACCTACTTTTATTCATTGATTTATCTGTCTTTGGAGGCTAAAAGAGAAATTGAATCTTTCCTTTGCACATGTTTTTAGTATGTTATAAAGTTATATACTGCATTACTTAATAAAGATTTCGAGAAGTAAAATTCATTCATTGATCCAGACATGTTGGACAGTTTTTAAAATGTGTATTGTTATATCATATCACTCATGTCAAGCCTTGCTTAGAAAGTCTTAGCAATCCAAATCATCAACATTAGTCTTAAAGAAGGAGAGCAATGATTTTCTGGTGCTGTAAATGATAGCTAAAAATCCCAGTCATATTTTAAATAATTCAAAATTATTTCTATATTAAAAATTCTGAGCATTGCTTCTAAATACTGGCTGATGCAGCATGAAGCTACATTTAGGCAGAAAACAATAATGAAATTACTTTTTGAATTTTTGTCTCAGAATAAAGCATGGAGTTTCTGCATTTTTGCATTGAAAGAAAAATATTTCTAAATTCATGTATTAGTTTCCCTTATTATAAATATTTTCTCTGTAACTCCCACATCATAGAAAGTGCAACTATATAAACTGAGTGTACTGCTAAAATTTCACCACTTCATAGTGATTGAATTGGATGTCTCAATGTTCTTTGGGTTTCCATTCATTTCATAATGCATTCCTAACCTAAAAATTTTAAATGTCATGCTTTTATAAATGTTGTGTTTGGATTCTCAATCACAAAATGTTATTTTCTTTGATTTTTCTCTAAGATCCTTCATCACCATCCTCAGAAATCTTTTATCACAGAACAAAGGTACTGGTAGCAATTAATTAGAGAGCCTTGCTAAAGCGGGTGCAAGATGATTGGCACATGAAAGAGTGGTCCATGAAGGGAAATTGAAACCAGAGCTTATAACCCCTGTCCTGGGGAGCCCTTGAGGCACCCATGGCTGGAAGGGCTGACTGGAGATGTGCTGGGGTAGGACTGTCCATACCCTGGGATACTCCACCAGCTCAGCACCGAGGTCTTACCCATGGGGGGAGAAGCCCAGCCCTCAGCCCCCTCCTGGTCCTGTGCCTGGTTGTTGGGACTCTTGAGTTCTAACAGCTGACAATCTTCATTCTGTGAGGTCAGGGAACATCCTGTCCTCAAAACACGGCGGTAATCAGCAATCACTCAGCTGGGTGTGTGATGATAATCATTCTCTTCCATCGTGAATTTGCAACACGAGGGGAGACTTTTTCTCCTCGAGGCATTTGGAGGGTGCAATTGTGTGCGTTGATTAGGGTAAAACTAGCTTATGTACTGTAAAATGTTTGAGAAAATCTATGAAAGGAAGCATTTCTCTGGTCTGGAATACATATTTCACCTTCTAAAAATCAAAATGAGGAAAAATACAGACAGCATCATCTATTACAACTTATACAAGTGAGGAAGACTGATTTTATATAGCTTTTTATTCGCATTTTCAGAAAACAAAATTAGAAGTGTTTAGTTCCTTGTGAAGTTTAGCCAGAGGAAAAGACAGATATTCATAATTATATGTGTGAGGAAAAGCGTCATAAGATGGCAAACTGCACAACTTTGGTCCTTTCATTTCACATTTCATTTGCATGATGTACTTTTGCCCTTTCATCTGCCTTTCTGGGGCCTGAACTTCTTGTTCCTCATGGGAGATGGAGGATAGGATGTGAGGCATGATGCTGGATTTTTCCGAGCCAAAGGAGCACCAGGAGGTTTTGGTGTGAGTTGTTTGATTTCCAGTATGAAGGAGCGTATGAGATGAAAGGTGTGAGAATACACCATAGTTTGTGTAGTAGGACATAAGCACTGCTGGTCAAGTCAAAAAGTGGAAGGATATTTGGCAATATCATATTTTCTGAGTAGCAATGCATGGAAACTTGTTTGGTGTTCAGGGAAAGTTAAGATGTTTCCAGGTCATCCAGAATTATAACCCATATTCTCTGCAGTTCTAAATACTCCAGAGGTGCCTGTTATTTGTTGATTTTTAACTGCACAATTAAACTAGCAACATGACTGGGCATCAGGTTTCACTTCTTCACCAAATAATATTGAGAAAATCCTAAAAATTAGAAGATGATCAAATGTTTAAAAACCATATACCTTAGACTAATTCAAATAGTTTTTTTGGCTGCAGATATCATAACATCCCAGCTGCTCATCAGATGAGGCATATCTCTTGACATAGTGGTAAGGAGGATATAATTTACAAGTTTAGTAAGTGGTAGCTGCTGATAAACGCCTTCCTTTTGAAATTGGAATGTTTCAGGTTCTAGTTTGATTCTTGTCGTGTCAGCAAAATAGTCTTCAATTCTGCCTAAAGCAAGACTTTCTAAAAAAATATGCATCTCTTCCTTATTCTCATTTCCCTATTCTGGAATTTTCAACAGGTTAGTCAGAACTATAAATCACTGAGAGGAATTCATAGGAAAATGACTGCACTTTCTAGCCAAAAGTCTCTCAAAGAGGCAGTGTACCAGAGTCAGGTGGAGAAGCAGTCTTGTCTTTTTTAGTACTCACAGTTTGTGAAAATTCCTTCTGAGGGTCACAGCCCCTCAAGTTCACTTATAGCCAAGTGTCTTCACCAAACTGGTCATTGCATGTAATATGTACCTGAGTTTATCAGATATTAGTTTAGACTGTATCTTATTAGTTTAAGACTTAAGTTATGAGTTAACATAGCAGCCCTAAAAAAAAAACAAAAACCCACAAACCAAAAGACTAACTAAAACCAAAGACCTCATGTTGATTTATATGGAAACCATAAAATTTAGGTATTTTGTTCTCAATTTCATTAGGTCCTGCAGTGCATTTATTACCTGGCAGGTAGTAAATCTTTACTCACTTCAAACAGTAGGCTCGGACTTCTGCCTTTTCTCCATGCTATATCTATTCAACACATTTGTTTATTGCACATTACCAATTTGGAGTCCTGTAGCGCTCATTAGGAGATAGGAATCTATCTGGGAAAAAGGCTGTCATTTTAGCATTTTTATACGAGTTACTCTCTAGGAAGCAGTTTCTGATGTTGCAAATTAAGTACTCCTATAAGCATGCATTTTAAGTAATCAGATCCATTCAAAACTCTATCTGGGGGATGTTTCTGAGTATAGAATGCTGGTGGCTGACTTTCATTGAAGATTTCAGCTTAAGTACTGTTAGTCTGTTTTGAAACCTCACCTTATATTTAACAGTTTCTAAAAAATAGGAAGCTGTTTGAAGACTAAAATCTCTACTAATCCTTGAGAATCATATGTACAATGGAGTTTTCAGATTGTCTGTTAACTCGGTGGCAACTTTATAATAAAAGATTAAGACCAGGAGTCAAAAAGGACACTAATCTCCAGCACTTTCCCCATGTCAATGAGGAGAGGTTGCTGGGAAGGAACAGTCTCGTATAATCTTGACTGCTGCATGCCAGGAACTTGGATTCTTTGCTTAATGTAGATTGAATTCTGCTTACATGAAACAAGTACTTTTCTTCAAAAACAATACTTTTTTCTGAAGCCATTGTGAAATAGTTATCTCACTGTTTCTCCCTATTCAAGTGAATTCCATAGATTTTTAACATTTTTTTTCTACTTTAAGTCAATAATATAGTGCCTTTAAGTAAAAATCTATCGTACATTTTGTTGCTTGTCTGTTAAATTGATGAAAGTGTTGCAAGCACAGTGTCCTGGACATTCTTTACTGCTACCCCTACTTATTTTCTTCAATGTTCCATCATAACTGGTATTACAGGCAATAACAGTCAAAGCAAAGAGGTTTTATTGTTTCTTTTGTGTTGCAAGTCTCTGAAGGCTAGCTCTCAAATTTTGTAGTTCCAAAGAAGTACTTGTCTCTAGCCTGGGAGGAGGCTTGCTGCTGTGCTTTCTAGTAATAGTGCTAAGTGGTTCATAGTCACTTACATATAACACTTATTTAGCTTAATAGAAACAGACAGTGTTAGTATTAGAAGGAAAACAACATTTGCCTTTAGGTAGGTGGGACTTTCCATTTCTGCATAATAGTGAAATTTCCTGGTTTTCCAGGTGATATCTGGAAATATCTCGTCCTATCTCATGAATTTTGTAACACATTCCAAAAAGAAACCATCCTTTTAGGGAAACAAAGAATTACAATATAATGTTATCTCAGTAATCTGTACTTGCTATGTATTACTGCAAACTCCCAGAGTATTTTTCCTAGCTGACACCTCTGTAGTGTTTAACCCAGTTACCTTTCTACAGTTTTTTTGTTTGTTTGTTTGTTTGTTGTTGTTTTCTTTTGGTATTAATATCACTATATTATTAGCTACATAGAGATTTTGTGCATTACCTGTGACCTTTTCCATAATGGGATACGTGTGGTTGGTTTCCACAAAGTTGGTGTCCTTTCCCAAAGCCTTCTCCATTCTCTGTGTGGAGAGATTTTAAAGCCAGAAACAGCATTGCCATATTCTACCAGCAATACACAGAATTTGCTGAATCTTGAAAACTTTTGCCAAGCAGTTTAATGCTGGGGAGCCTTAGAATGCTTTTTGAGATGCAAGAATACTTGTTCATGTTGCCTGCCACATCACAGGCTGTATCCATGAGCTATGCTGTTGTGAAATCCAGCTGAAAACTCTACATATTTTTAATTGCAGAAGGCTTTTCCTAAGTTTTGAAACCTAACAACTTTACAAAGATGTCAAAGCTCAAGACAGACATCTCATTAACTTTTGTGTAGAAGTGATGACTTATTTTTCTCAGGAAATTTACATATAAAACTTTAAAGGATTATCTACAGTTCATATGTTACCTTTTTTCTGATATATTTTTCCAGGTTCAGCTATGATGTT
This sequence comes from Donacobius atricapilla, assembly GCA_013397315.1. Taxonomy (NCBI): domain Eukaryota; kingdom Metazoa; phylum Chordata; class Aves; order Passeriformes; family Mimidae; genus Donacobius; species Donacobius atricapilla. The sequence continues at coordinate 294,129 of WBMY01012615.1, read as the reverse complement.
AATTCTTCTTTAAAAACTTTGTTGAAAACTGAGAAATTGTCTCTCTAACTTGTATGTGTTGCAGCCTATTCCTTGTCCTACTTGTTTTTTGTATATTATTTGTTTCAGAATCCCTTGCTTAATTTGTATGTGCATTAAAGTTTTGTTGGTAAATTTTGCAGTATAATTTCAGTATAAAATTATTCAGAGCGTTATTGTCAGAAACACATATATTTCATTAATATGTTTATCCTTGTGCCTTTTCTGCATTGGTCTTTCTAGGATCTCTTTAAAGGGAACTATTTATACAGGAGTGGACAGATGGGAAAAAATACTTCTGACCATAAATTCTGCTGCTCTGTGTATGCAGATTTTTGGCTGCACATGAATGTTTTATTATTTCTGAGGCAGAATGATTTTTCAGACTTCATATCCTTGATGTAGGTTACTTTTAAATTAATTTAGAATAAACTAGAAACAAAAGCAGAAGAACTCCCATGAAGGAAAGTGAATTAACAAGTTAGGCATGAGGTCAAACAGAAAGTAACTGTACAGCCCATGGGCACTTCAGAACCATCCTGGAGAAACAAATATAAGCATGCATGGGTGCTCCCATGTATTACATAGGCAAAAAACAATAAAAAGAAATCAACCTTGAGCCAACAAGGTTGAAATTAAGTGGAAGAGAGGGAAGTACAAAGAAAAACATATATTGTATTTTTCTTAGGTTATTAGTGTTTTTGTTCATCATTAGGCAAATATAAGTGTATTTTACAAAGGTATTTCATCAAGAAACTTACCTTTAAGCCTTTGTTCTCATTTCAAAGCCTCTAACAAAACCTATTTTCTCTTACTTTATATGCATACTCATTGCACAAAATATATGCAGTGGACGTTAAAATGACATTTAAAAGCACTCAGTTTTCTTACCTCTAGTCATTGCATAATGTGTTTAAATTTCAAATTATATTTAATCAATATTGTATAGTTGTAAAGTTTTTCATGAATTATGAACTTTTGAAATTTAAATTTTAAGAAGGGAGCTGGAGTGTGAGTCATTAAAAAAATCCAAACCCCTTAAAAAATCCACAAAGCCAACTAACTAATTTAAAAAGAACAAACAAAAAATAAAGCAAAAACCAAAAAACAACAACAAAAAACTACTGCCTAATGAACAAGAACAACCTTAAATAAGAAATTCGAGATTAAAGTTAGGTATAAGAGCACTTTGATATTGCATCCACATTAAACGAAAAACTGATTGAAACTTAGTTACTTTAGAATTTCAGGTTCTGTTTAAGTCCCCAATGTTTGAACCATCTCTCATTTTGAAAAAAACCCAAAACAAACAAACAAACAAAAAATAACCAAAAAACCCCTACCTAACAAAACACAACAAACCAGTTTGGAAAACACTGAGTTAAGGATAGTAATTTCCTGTGGAACCGTGAAGTGTGAATGTTCTTCCTTCCTCTAGGGATTTGCCTGTGATTTATCAGCTAGTTTTACCTAGATCTTCGCTGCCATGGTGAAACGAAGAAGAATCAGCAATGTTTAGAATCTTATATGTCAAGTATACTGTCAGAACTTGGTTCTAGCAACCTCTGCTCATATATTGCAGAGCCATATTTTATGAGTTATTTCTTTATAGTGTGCAGATGTCTTGGTGCTAGTAAAGAATAATCAAATGCATGAATATAATAACAGCCTCCCTGTGAACATCAGTAGTAGAACACGTATTGACTGCAGCTATTTGTAATCCTAGACTGAAAACAGAATATGAACTCTCATAGTGAAAACAGAAAATGAGTTTTAAGTCACACTGATGCTTTTTAATTCACTGATTTTTTTTTTTTTCCCCAAGAGTAAAAGAATTAGAAAGCAAAGACAAATTCAGAAAGACTAGCATTAGGATCTCCCTCTCACACTGATGCTGCCCTGTCTGTTTTCTCTTCAAGTTTTTCTGTGATTACCATGTGCTGCAGATACTTTCAGTCTGGAGGGACCAGGGACATGTTCCTAGATCACTTGTGAATGACTGTGGCTCATTGGTTTCCATATTGGTCTAGCTTGAAAAATGAAAATACCAAATACCAGTAACTTTGTAGTAAATTTTCTGTTGCTGAAAACACCTTCTGTAGTAAGTTTGTACCATCTCTGTCTTTAATTAAAAAGAACAAAACATCACACAATCTTTTTTGAAAAATTCAGAAAGACTTTACTGAAAATACAATTAGAGTTACTTTTGACTTAGAGCATTCTGTGCACTGTAAAATAAAAGAGCTATAGAAAAAGAGAAATTTTATAACTCATGTTAAAAATAGCTTAAAAGTCTAAAAAAAAAAAAATCAAACCTGATCACTTGTAATCTAGTTTATGTGTGAGGAATTACAAAGTAGACAAGTTTTACATACCCAAACACAAATAATGGATTGGTGTTACAACTAAGAGTAGCTAATAAAGATTCCATCAAAACGAATTCTTTTAGAATATGTCTTCTCTGGGATATAGAGCAGTGTTTTTTTACAACATTATATAGGTTAAAAGACCTTTTAACTTATGTCTGAGAATTGAACCAGCATAAGTAAAAGCCTGGTTTTAAAAAAAGTCAGCATGAAAATAGAAAATTATACATTGTTTTCTTCCCAGGAGGTGAGTTTCCATAATGAAATTATGATCAAATATACACTTCTAAAAGTTTTCTTTACCTTTGTATCATTTTGAGTAAAGTATTCAAATAATGTGTTTATAATCACAGAAAATAATTTCACAGTAGGAAATGAACTGTAAATTCAGAAAGCTTAAATATTTGAAATATTGGAATTATTGTAGAAAGAGTACACAAATTCCTATAATTATGGAATTATTCTGAAGACTAAGATCAAGGACTAGATTTGCAAGGAATTCAAACCTTAGGATAAATCCCTAGCAATATTTTGTTACCTAGTGTTTAAGTGTAAAATGAATTTCTCTTTCATGTTGCTGATGGCGGACTACTGGGCAAATTGTAAGGAAGGAGCAACATATGAAAGGATGTGTTTTACACAGCTAAATGAGCTGCAGTGTTGGTGTGACAGAATTAGTGTATCTATCCTTGATGCAATATGTACACTCTGCTACATAAAAACGTCTCACAGATTAAAATATTGATATTTAATAAATGCATCAAAATGCCAGCAAAGAATATTCAAAAAACATATTTTGTGTTTAAATTTATGCTAAACAAAAGGTCAATTGGCATGATTTTTGTGCCAGATTTATTGCTAACATGCTGTGCTTCTTACAGAATAAATAGAATGTTCCTATATTTGAGTCCAATTTTGCTTGCAAATCCTTTAAAAATACTTTATTTCAATGGACCTTGCAAATCTCAGTATAGGAATTTTGACATTTCATCTACTTATTGACATGGAATTTCGAGTTCCTTTATGATTCCTACACAAAAAGAAAATTCAAAGGGGAATGATCCATAATACCTGCATAGTTAACAAACTGCCAAGCTCAACCTCTCCCTTCTTTCATTCAGATGTTTAGGCATTAATAATTGGAAAGATGGTACTGAAAGTTGTTGGGAGCTATGGACTGCCCATTGATCTGCATTTTGCTCTGTGAAACAGAAGGACAGAATAACTGATGAGTTGTTCTTTTTTTAGTTAGAGTTCCTAATCTTCATTTCTCACATCCTATTCTTTTTGTAGATTAGGTGAAGACTCATGCAACCCTCTGTGGTTGTATAAAAAGGCATACATAAATCAGAAGTTCTATATAAATCATTAATTTTTTTTAAGAGAAAAACTGTCAATTTACTTAGCATTTATTTAAACCTCAGTAAGTGGTTCTGATAATGTTATTTGAGATTGGAAGCCAAATTGTGACGTTTAGAATCAAGCAAGGAATTCAGACAGGAATTACAAATTTCCATTTTACCGAACAATTTGCTTTACATAAATGTGTTTCTGTATAAGCTAGGATCATTTCTTGGGTCCAAGATGGAATTTTGTAACCTAAGAGTAAAAAAGACTAAGGAGTTGACCGAGTGGAAGTCACAATATTCCATAATCCTTCACTGTGGTGGTTGCAAGATGGGCTTGGGAGATGGTTCACTGCTCCTTTTTTTTACCCTCTTCTACTGTGGTTGGGATATTAATGTACCTCAAACCCTCAGAGCTTTCATATAACTGAGTGATATTCCACTAACCAGTAGTAAGTAAAATTTAAGGGCTTTTTTGAGATGTTACTGACTTCAGGGATGTCCTTTTTGTTTCAATAGAAAATATGGTGAGAACATCTACACTCAGCTGGTTTTATGCCTTGTCTTCAAATACCCACCTGAAAGTTGTTTATATTGCCAGAGGAATTCTTAGGCCTAAACAGTTGACATAGGGAGAAGATTTCTTATGTTCTGTGTTATTTTCAAAATAAATTGTAAGTATAAAATGATAGAAAGTTATATTAGTTTAATCTCAAGTAGAGATTTCCTCTTTTCCTCAATATAGTTGTGAATATAGTAATTGCAACTTGAACAAGTAATAATTAGCAACTCATTCAAAAAACTGGGAAGAAAATCTCTTTTCTGAATAGTAAGATTTTTGAGGCATAAAAGAAAAAGTGCATGCGTGCTTCATCTTTTCCTTTTAATTCGGCTTTTTTCTTTCTATAAATATATTTCTATTGATAGTGGTTTAAACTGTGTGTCATGACACTTCTTCAGATCCAGTCCTCCATATCTGCTGTATAATTCATCACCTATGAGGCTAATTACAGGATTCACTATTTTAGCCTGTATTCTCTTGTGAGGTGAATAAATGTTAACACACATTTCTGCTTGGTCCTTCTAAGACCAAGATTCAGACAAATCAGACAGATCACATGCACAGGTAAAATCTAATTGTAATTATTCTAAACGCTCGAGATATGAAGTGAACATACATAAATCTAAGTGTATTTAAACATATGCAGACTATCTCAAGCAGAATTAAAATTACTTTAGAAGGGCTGTGGTTCATTATTCAACAGAGTGAACTGCAACTGGGCAGTTACTTTAAATAATAAATACCCCATATTTATGAGTAGATATTGTGGTGCTGATGTGGATGTAGAGGGAGCTGAAGGAAGCAGAGCAGAACTCTCAGGATGCTTCACACTTCATTCCCAGTGTCCTGCCTGCACAGCTTAGCTGTGTGGTGGGGCTGCAACAAAGACACTTCTGCATCTTGACAGGTAACCATCAACCAGCTTTAAGTTAACCTGAGAATAATTCTTAACATTCATAAGATTTTCCCTTAAAACTGAATTTTTTGTGCCTTAGTCATTAGTACTCCTTTCAGATGTTGTGAAAGATAGAATAAGATTGTGGATGTGTTGTGAGAGGCATGATTTAATTTAAAACTTTATTTCTTGTAGAAAGTAGTATTTCAGTTCTTTTCTGCTTACCATATTATTTAAATGCCTCAAAAGCTCAATATCTTTTCCATAGGTAAAATTCAGTACAAAGTTGAAGAGAAAATATGAGCAGATAAATCTACACCGTCAGGGATTTTCAGAATCATGTGTTTTTTCAGAGCTTCTTTTGAGGTATCACTCTGGGGAAGTTTAATTCCAGAAAAGACAGGCATGCAAAATTTGAGTTGTCTGGGGTTCTTCTTTCTTCCCTGTAACCCTCATAATAGAAATACTGACATCATGATAAATGAGCATGAAGTCCAGAATAGCACATTTTGTGTATAATTTTTGTTGGAATTTTAGTGTTATAAATATGTAGTGATGAAATATGAGAAGGGTTCAGGTGTGTATTTAAGTGTTCAGTTTTTAAAGCAGCTTTAGAAGACTTATTATTCTAAAATTATTAAGCTATGAAATGAAAATCAGTTTTTCTCTAGTCTCCAAAAGGTGCTGCATTTTGTTCAGTCACATCAAAGTGCTTTCAGATGATTTTCTGAGAAAGGTTATGAACTGTCATTACATTTTGAGATTTCATACTTTTTGTTTGAAGTGATTCAGGTAACAAACAAGTATTTGTGACTCAGCTATAGACTCCCATTCCCTAGAGATGCTGTTCCCAGTGGGAGCCATCATAGTTTGGAGGCTATTGTACCCATAGAGGATTAATCTGGAATAGATTAGAAAATGTGATTTGTCTGTGGTCCTGGCCACTGCAGGACCACCAACATTGTCACTTAAGCAACTACTCCCATACTGCTTGCAAATATTTTTGTGGGCTGCTTCTCATCCACTCTCATTTATGATGCTCTTAATTTTTAGTTTATTCAGTCCACACTTTTTTTTTTTTTTTTCCCCGCCCATGGGTGATTGTTCTTTATTTCACTATTTCAGAAAAAGGGCAATTTCATTTGTACAGTTACTTTGAAGATATGTTCCTTTCCCTGGAGTTTTCAGGTTTTGTAGAGACTAATCTGTTCCTTTACCTCTGTTTTTCTTACATTTTATCCTCTTTATCCTTTTTGGTGGCTATTCTTTTCATTTTGCCTAACTCTTCTCTGATTTTTATAAACTATGCAACCAAGCGTCACAGAGTAAAACCTACATTTAATAAAATCCAGGCAAGATGCTCCAAACATCAAATATCTCCAGTCAAGCTTAAGGATAATCAGCCTCACTGGGAGTACCGGTCCTCAATACAAATGTATGTGTGTCTACGGCATTTTCAACCCTTGACTTTTAAGCAAATTTATCACAATGCAATGAAAGGCTTCTGAAGCAAAGTGAATTTTTTTTTTTTTCAAGTGGCTATGCTACTTTGAGACAACATCTTAACTAAAAATTAATGTGGGAAGGATCGAACATGTGGCCTGTGTCCTATGAGGTGAAACCAGTGAGGTACCTTCCCAAGGAGACCTTTTGTTCATTATCACTCGATTCACACATAAACTAACTGTGATGAGATGAGCAGAACACACTCATACACTTCTGAATTTTTACCCTCCTAATTTAAATGTACATGTGTTAAATCATTTGCCAGTAAAAACAGAATAAAAAAAGAGCACCAGCATTTTCAGGGTATATAAATGCTGGCTAAACATTTATCTTGCATCAATATGTTTGGTCAGTGTTTCAGTGAAATATACTTACAGCCAAAAAATTATATAGCTTAAAAATTATTTGGGGGATTTTGTATCTTTTCTGCTGCCTTAGGATTTAATGGAAATATAAGAACTTTATGAAATATTCTGAGAACCAGCCAAATGTGTCACTGGATATAAAGAAAGTACCAGAAAATTCCACAAAATGTTGGCATTTTTCCTGAACTTTAGGCAATATTATGTACAATTTTCCTTTTAATAATTATGAAAGTGCCTGTAAGACCCATTTATAATTATGACATATTTTGTAGGATTTCTGAGATTTTGTGTAAGAAAATAGTTCTTTCATAGGCTGAGCACTGACTGGTAGAAGCTGGGCCTACTTTGCTGACCTCACTGGAGATTTTAATGTTTGTGTGAGATTAAAAAGTGACGGTTGAGTTTTTAAACTTATACTAAGTGTTACTTTAGTGACAGTTTTATCTTTTTAGTATTTATAGATAAAAATAGATATAATTATGTACATTTTGCTTGTAATTATTTTGGAGTATTGGATGAAATAAGATTAAGCATTTTTCATAACTGAAAATTTTGCATCTTTGTTCTCTGATCCCAAATTGCACCAGCTTTCCTGAAATACTGCTCAAATACTGAAAGAAAACTTTTTTGCTTTATTCATCTTAACAGAACAACAAAAGCCTGAGCCAGACAAGCAGCTGAGTAAAAATTAATGTAACGCAGAAGAAAAATTCACAAGGTCCACCAGACTTCATCCAGTAAGCTCAAACACACACACACACACATTCAGTGGAATACCTGCTTTTTGCTCACTGTATGCACTAATACCTTACGAAGACAGTCATTAATTAAAAAAAAAAAAAGTAAAATTCTGGGTTCATACTGAAGATTTGATATTTGATGCACAGAAAACACATACTGAAAAAATACATATTTTTAAAGTGCTGTTTGATTGTCAGTATATCTGTTTTTATTACATATTAGTGTGTTTTGAATTTCATTTTAAAGTCACAATTACTTTTTCTTTTTGACTAATCTCAACAGATTCCACTGGTAGTGGAAATAGCATTAAAGACCTGTAAACTGAGAAAGTAGACAAACAATATTAAATTATATGAAGGTTCCAAAGTGCCTTTCTTATTCTGACAGATGGGGAAGATAAGCAAAAATGTAGAAAGTCTGAAATTAGAAATTTGATCATTTACATTCCAGGCAGGGATTTATAAATTATGGCATCACAATCGTATAAACATGTAGCCACCTTTTCATTCCTCCTAGGCCCAAAACAAAGTGAGAATAAGGAGTACAGATTTTCATTCCACTTCATAATCTGAAATGTATTCCAAGGAGAATATCGTGCTATATAATTGGAATAGTCAGTGAGATTTGCAGAATAATAATTACTGCTTTTTAAACTGTTAACCATTAGTGAATCATAGGACATGTCTACTTGAAATTATTCAACCTGCAAGTATTTAATTAAAAAATACAGACTGTTAAAATAATAGCAGGGATAGAGAGTAACCTAATTCTTTTTCTATGGCAACTTAGAATTTACTGACAATAATGGAAATAATGGAAATTTCTAAGGTTTTTATGAGCATTCAGGGAAAGCAAAATGCCTATGGCAGGGTGATTATGGGATTTAGGTCTGTTTTTGTGACTGATGTTAATGCTGTAAGAAAGAGTCTGCTAGACTTAAGGAGAATATGCTTTATGTTTCATAATGTTTACTTTAGCCTAGGAAATAAAATCCATGGCATTTCTCTTACTCTGCTGAGTACTCCAAATACATAAATAAGGAAGAAAAAAACCCTTTATTTCAGGTCTGTTTCCCCTCCTGGTCCCGAAATTGAGTGATTTAGGTGAAAACAAAGAAATGAAACTTAACATTTTGTCTTTGTGAAAAGCTGATGTGAAGCAAACCTCCTGACACCCTTTAGATCAGCAGTTACTCATCCAGTATGCAGCCACTACTGTTCAGATGGATGCAAACGTTTGGCAGGTATGCAAGGGGAATGTACAGAGTAAATACCCAAGCAAAATTAAATTTGCTCTGTAATTAAGCAGGACGTTCTCTCCTCACCTTCTTCCTTCTTGATCTCTGGCACAGGGATTAGTGCTTAACTGCTGATTCACCACAAGGCAGCTTTCACTCATTTGGGGCCAAACTGGTGAGCAGATTTCAAGAAAAATAACAGGGAAAAGATGCATATTTACCCCACTAAAAGTAATCATTCCAGCAGCAGTTTGTTGGAAAGGTCTGGCACATGTCACAGGCACTGGAGCCTTGGCAGGGATTTTGTGCAGGGTGCTACTCCTGCCTTTCCCAGGACAGCCCGGCTGACCAAGGTGTGAGTTTTGGACAGGGCACAGCTGGTGCTGGCGCAGTGGGAGCCCTGGATGGCTGGAGTGTGACCTTGTGGGGCAGGAAGAGGCTTTTTTTGGGGCAGACTCAGTCTAGACTCAAGCACCTGAACCAAAAGCAAGTGAAAGGAGGAAACAGACTCTTCTGTGCTGTAGAATAAGAGCCTCCTACCCGAAATTAAGGGTGGCATCATGCAGCCAGTGTGTTCATATCCTCACCCTCTGTGTACGTAATACCAATGGCAATCTGGTGCATTGGATATCAACACTATTAACAATGAAAATATTATTAATTGTAGTCATCTTGTTCTCATGCTGTATTTTCCCAGGCCTGATTGCAGCAATTCTGTATTTTTGCTGCATTGTCTCCCTGTTTTCCAAAGAACCACCCCCTGTCTGTAGGGTTATCATGGAGCTCCTTTCCCACAGGAGGGTAAGGTTGTATGAGAGCCCTGACTTCTCCCCTGCCTCTTGCATCCATTAATTCTTCCCTCTGAAGTGTGAGGGGAGGGGAGGTCTCTGGGTCCCAGGAGAGAGGCCACAGTGAGGGACTGAAAGACCGATGATAGTGGATAGGCATGGAGTGGTGCCTGGAAGGGGAGATGTGAGCAGCCGCAGAAACACTGGAGCTAGTTTTGGGAAATCAGATGCAGAAATGGGGCATCTGGGCCAGTGAACATGGATCAAGGAATCTGAGACAATAGCAGGGCTGTGTAAGACAAGGGGAGAAACTATGGAACAGTTTATCTCGAGAGGTGGTGTTTGGATGAAGTGTGTAAAACAAAATGCCTGGGTCTGAGGCAAGGAGTGGAGATGTGATTGAAAAGTAAGAATAGGTAGAAAAAAACTATTTCTACTTGAAGGCAAGTCCACAGGTAAACATTTCTCTGATGTTAGAAAATAGACATGCATTTCAAGCAATGTCTCACTATGTCGTTTGGAAGCTGTAAATTGCTACACTTGTCACTTTCTCTGTTTCATATATCTGTCAATAATAATCTGTATTTTTAGTCATTGTTAATTTGACATATTTTGTCTGTTTGCTATTAAAATCATAGAAATTAAATATATAAAATGTAATAAAATAACAGATTAAATGCTGGTTTAATTAATATTGTAGAAATGCACAAAGTCATTAGGAAGTTCACAGCTTTGGTTCTGCTGCAGTTGCACACTTATTATAAATATTTAATTAAAGCACTAAACATGTAGAAATCTGAGTGGTCATTTTGGTCTAATTTGAGCTCCTGCATGCAGGAGCAAGAAGAAATATATTAGGAGGAGGCATTTATAAAGTACCTGACTTCAATGATTGTTGGAGCAGGAGCCTGTCAGTAAACAGTTCCTAAAATAAGAAGTCCTTCTNAAAAAACAACAAACAAAAAACCAATAGAGATGGTTAAATCAAATATTGCCCTGCAGAGCTAGATTTTGTCTCTGCCAGAGTTCCTATGTGAATAACTTCTCAGAACTGCCATTCTTCTGTGCAATAATAAATGAGTTTTTATTTTCAAGTTTTGAACTTCAGATCTTGAAGTCTGATTAATAACCAGTGGGAACATATCACTGAAAATATCAAGTACTTTTTGCAAATTTAGACGCCGGAAATTGGAAGATGCTTCTAATTTTCTTTCTTTGGTTCTATTTCTCTTCTGTAGAATGGGGTGCTGATGAACCCTTGTCTCATAATGGTGCAGAAATTAAATTATTGATAGCTATGTAGAGTTAAAAAATCTGATGAGATATCGCAATGTGTTTACAGAAAAATGATTTGAAGGGTCTAACAATGAAGAGGAAAGAGGATATGGAATGATTTGTCATTAAACAAGTACCACCCATTATAAGATTGAATGCAGCAGGTTTCTAGGGGAAAAAATGATATATTACCATGTCAATAAAACATGCATGTGCAAAGGAGTAAGAATATTCAGGGCTCAGTTAGTTTAGCAATACTCTGGGTTTTTTTCAGAATAGTTGGTTAGTATCTAATAATCTAATCTTTACTCATAGTTTGAGATGATTGGAGAAAAAATTAATTTCTCCTTTATACAGGCACAATAAGCGGACACATGTATAACAGAGGGAACTGCTAATACCCACTTAAACATCTTAAGTCCATTGACATCCATGGGAAACTTGAAGCAAGTTAGTAGTAAAAGGATTTCATTCCAAGAGATTTTTATTTATTTTTTTACTGATTTTAGACACAGGAATTAAACATTTTATGTTTTAAATAAATAAACAAGACTGAATCTTGGATGCTGCTGAGGTAAAAAATCTTTTTCATGTTTTAAATTTTTCCATTTTTAATAATTTCTCATTCCAGTAAGCAAAATAGCTATCTTTGTTTATATATATCTGTCTGTAAAATACAGATAAACTGTTTTTTTTTTTTTTTCCTTAGTTACCTACACTGTAGAAAGTACCGGAAGTTAAAAATCAGTGGACTATACTGTAAATATTTAAACTGTATGTGCATTAAAAAAAAAAGAGAATAATAGCTATTTCAAGCCTGATTCTGTACATTCTACTGCATATATATATATATATTTATATATATTTATATATATTATTTACAGCCATTTCAACTTTAACTGCAGACAGACCTGTCTTAGCTACATGTTTCCTGTCTCCCTCCTTTCCACTAGCCTCACCTGGCATGACTTTTGGCAAGCTTTGGGACCTGGTTTACCACCTCTAAATTCAATGTTTCGCCTGACTTTTCCATTCCTCACCAACTGGGTTTGATTGTGATCATTTAATGAACTATTTTAGTTTAACAAAAGACAATACACTGATCAGTTTGCTTAATTATGTAGCAGAGAAATTTGTAAGGGTACAGCATCAAGCTCAACATGGAAAGTAACTGGTTCTGGGATGTAATGATGGAGATCACAGTCTCAAATGTCACCAAATGGCAAGTGCTTTCATTTTGCCACTGATACGTGTGAAGGAACAAAACCGATCAACTAATCAAGCCCACAGGCAAAACACAAGATAGTTGCTCTATTGTTCAGCAGAGCGCTTAGACACATGATTCAAATCCTTCAGCAAAGGAGTCAGGTGCTAATATGACAGGACAAATCCATTTCCAAATCTAAATCTAGCTGTCTGCTGCCCAAAGATGTGTCAGCCCTCTGTGACATACTCTTTCAGAGGAGGCTGTTGGTTGTATAGACCTTCCTGCTACAGGAAAGTCAACATTTTTCTTTAGAGTTCTGATTATGTCTGGCAAAACTTTATATTTTATTATTATCTGATCTAACTCCCACCTGAATAAGAAAAGCACTTAAGGTTTATATTTTTCTTTTACTGTTTCAAAGATGTTTAAAAGTGACATTTCACTATTTCTTCTTTTTAAAAAAGTACAGACAGTGCTATTGTTTTTCCAGCAAAATGTTTTGAATTTGTTGATATAGGACAAGAGTTACCTATGCATTTCAAAACATTAAATGTTACTTAGAACATAAAATAAATAAATCACATAAGTTTATAGGAAGACATTTTTCTGTCATTGTTCGTAACACATGAAATTGAGCAGAGCATGTCAGAACTGTACTAATTTTGGGATTCATATGTATTCAGCATTTCAATGTTCTAGTTAATGATTTAAGAGAGTAAAGAGAAAGAGGAAATGGAGCTAAGAGAATGACAATTTTTTCACTGCCTTGAGTGCAAAATAGTAATTAGTAATCTAACAATAGAAAATTCTATATGCATTTGGTCTGAATCTTCTTGTTGTCCTTACCTCATCCATTCATTTCCGTTCACCTAGAAACCAAAGACCTGAAATAAACTCCTCCTTGCGTTTACATAGTCTGACAGCTTTCAACAGTGAGATGACAGGTTTGGTGGATGAGGGTAGAAGAGTGAGTAAGATTTGTCTTGACTTTAGCAAGGCTTTGGGGGCTGCCTCTCAGCATCATCATAGGCTGATTAAGTGTGGCTTAAATGAGAGGACAGTGAGGTGCACTGAAATCCAGCTGAACATCTGTGCCCAGAGTTTTGTGAAGAGTGGTATGATATTCAAAAAAAGGAAGTGAAGAGTCCTGCCCATGGGGTGGAACAACCCCAGCCACCCGTGCAGACCAGGGGTGGCTAGAAGGCAGCTCAGCAAATATTTCATGAGGAGGAATCCAGAAGGAACCAGATTATTCCCAGGGGTGCCCTCTGGCAGGGCAGATGCAAAACAAAACTCCTGAGATTCCTTGTGAACAGAAAAGGTGATTTATATGCTGAGGGTAAACAGTGTGACAGGTTCTATAGAGAGGCTGTGTGAAGTCCCTATCCTGGGAGATATTTAAAACCCAGGCCTGGACACAGCCTGGGTGCTGCTCTGGGCACGGATTGGGCTGAGCTCTCCATGGAGCTGCCTCATTGTGTCTGTGAGTCCGTGACATGGATTTCAGATAAGGCTTGTATTATATCGCTGGGAAAGACTGATGAGAACCGAGGCAGTATTTTATCCCTGTTAAAAATGTGTTTCTCTTGCCCACAATGACTAATTTTCTGTACTTCAGGAAGATTGCACCTGTATGCTTTTTGTTTTCTTGGTTTTCTCGTCATGTTCTTGTTGCTTGTCAGAGAAAAAAAGGGGTCACAGATATTCAAATGACAGAAGGCCTAATGAAATTATTGTGTTTGGACACCAAATGTTGGTTCACTGCCAGTTAGTTCATCTCTCTATTGGGCTCTATGAGGTGAAGACAATGGATTTAATTTTTATTTGCCTTTGAGTTGGTATATGCACCATGTATATAAGACTGTTTTGAAAAATAAAGTAAGCTATCCTGTGAATTTCCTGTACTTTAATTATCAAATCAGAAACTTCAGGCAAAAAAAAATATATATACTGGAGGGAGAAAAAGCCAATATCTTTGTGCACTCACAGTCATGTACTGAGTGTGCATTTATACAAGCATTTGGATAGAAACTGAGTGTGCAGTGAAGTATGACACTGTGTATCTCTTCTTCATTTTTAAGCAGTTTTCCTGAGAGAGTTTCAAAGAATGTTTTGTTTTTAAAGAAGGAAGAATCAAAAGATTTTCAGACCAGGTACAAAACAGTTAATGGAATATATTCATGATGTCTTATTTCTAGGAAAACAAATTCAAGGAAAATTTTGCCCAATTATCTGTCATGAGTGTTGAAAAGCAATCATTATTCTAATCTGCAGTTAAAGACTAACTGCACTCATCTCACTTTGTATTCTTAAAAGGATATGAGAATATTCTAGCTTTATATTTTTTGAAAGCATTGTTTGGTGTGAGTTTTGCTTTTTTTACTATTTTCACTTTTTTTTTTCCTCTTAATTGTTGAGCACAGTAAAGAGGAAAGCTATTAAATTTACTCATAAATCTTAAAAATACCATTTATATTTGGGCTTCAGGAGTAATAGGTCATCCATTGTGGCCTTGATATCACCTGTTTTTGTAGCTGCTATTAAAATGTCAACATTTGCTATCAATTACCCCAGAATCATGCTTCCAGTATTTCTCAATAGCTAATATAGGAAATAGCAGTAGTATTTCAAATAATGTAGTGCTTAAATTGTCAGAAAAATCCACCATAATTGATGCTTTTAGGATTCTTGAAAATCATAAAAGGCTAGGGAGCAGTAATTAGAAAAGATCAGATGAAATACATACATGGTGAAAATTTAAGTCATTGACATCTTTCTAATTTTCTTGTTAAAAAAATCAGTAATAAGTTTGTGTTAGAAAAATCAGAAGATATCAGGAGATTTAGTCTTTCCTTTCTGCTATGTTGCCTAAGATTTTGAATTCTAAGACACTGCCACTTTTTGCAAGATTTTTTTCTAACTTGCTAAGTGTAAGCATTAATATTTACCTGGAAATTATTCTTTATGAAGTCATCAGAAAACATCTTTTGTAATGTTTTACTGAAGCTTAACATTTATTCCAAAGAGATAAATAGGAGACAAGAGAGTAAAAAAAAGGAGCCATGTCATTTTGAAGTCAGTCAGCATTATTCTTACAATTTACTCATGACCACAATTTCTATGTGATTTGTTTATTTTATCTTTAATTTAAGCTATTATAACTAGAAGTGAATCTGGAATAGAAATGAGAAAGTCTGTTGTGATACACAACTATCCTGAGACACCCTAAAACTCTTTTTCTCTGAGGAATTTCTCTGTCCTTAGTAATGTCCGGTGTAATATTCTAATCTGATTTCATTGGAAATAGAATGGACCCCTCATTTTGAAAGATCTCCAAGACCTGTTTTTCCACTCTGCATAACCAGGCAGTAATTACTGGAGGTCAGAGCAAAAAAAAAAAAAAAAACAAACACCTGTTTCTATATTGGCACTTTAATATTACATTAGGTTTTATTTGCTTGGTTTTCAAGCTAATAGTAAGCATTGGTGTTTACTACAGATTTTCCAACATGATTGAATTGTTTCAGGCCCTCCACTTTTATCTCTGCAAAGACAGCATGAACAAACCTTTGCTGTATATTGTGTGAGCATTACCCATTGACTAACATCAGTTTCTGTCATTCAGAATAAAAATGCTTGCTCTTCTTGAAATATGTTCTTCAAGGAATGAGTTTGTCTTGTCCATGACACTCTACTAAAAAACCTGGATGTTCTATAAGTGTTGTGCATGACAAATTGGGGGAGCACATTTTGTACATAATTGTCCTTCTCATTTAGGAATTACCTTCATTTGCATGTTTGTCAGAGCTCCATACTCTCTGACCAGGTTATTTTAGATGTTCCGCACGTGGAGGGATATCTAATTTACCTGTATGAAGACAGTTGATGTTCCCTGGGATTTCTGATCTAGCAGGACAGTACAAAAAATACTGCATAACACAATACAAATGTGAGTTATACTTAGTGAAATACAGCAATATGTACAGTCCAGCCACAGGTCTATAATGCTCTCACCATCTCCATGCTGAATATCCCCCCTCATCAGGAAGGCATATGGGTTGATTAAATCAGCTCAAGCATGTGGAGTCTTCAGAATTCCTTTGTTAATTTTTTGGATTTTATAGTCTTTGCTGGGCTAATCCACAGCTTCTCTTCTTCAGATATTTAATCTCACCTGTGCTAAATTGGACAACTCAGGGAGACATTCCCACTCTTCTGATGAACTCAGGGAGAAACTTTTACAATGCCTGTTGATCCACTCAGCTGTTGATAGCTGTTTACCTGAAACAAAGGCCACCCTCTGTTGCTGTTTACACTAAAAACGACATAGACTCACTGAGTTTAGAATGTTACAATGTTTATTTTATTTTGGAATAATTTCTCTTTTATACTATTTTACACAGACTAATTTGATTGGTGAAATAAAGGTAAACCTTTTAAATTATATTGGTCAAATGAGAGGGAGATTAAGAAGTCCCTCCTATGAGAAAGGAATGAATAACATAGGTACAGTTACAAAAATATTGCTTTTGTTTATAGAAATTCGCTTGGGAAAAGAATTTTTGAAAAACTAAAATATCTCAGGCATGAATTGAGGGCTAGCACCTTCTGGTCCCCTTGGGGCTGAGTCAGCTTCTCTCTAACAGCTTTGGTCAGTCAAACCCTGCATTATTCCCTGAGCTTCATGGAATGTCTCCTTGCGCATCTCCTCTACACCTCCTTCCATTGTAGGCATTTATTGGTCACTCATAATGTTGCTAGAAAAGGGTCTTGGTTAGGAAGGTAACAAGGAAGTTACATAACATTTTGCAGTGGACTTAAATTTCATTTCAGGAACACATTCTTTGGCCTATAAAGTCCAAAACCAGCAACCCTCATTAAATACAGTTGGATTTCTCAGCTTATTCTGTAGTGCTCATGTATTTGCCAGATCAACAAGACATTTGAGTTTAAGAGCTAAAGTAGGAGAACTTGATAGAACAAAAACTCCCGTGTTCCTGAAAATTAAGCTATAATTTATATTGCTTTCTCATGTAAACTTTCCAAATGTCAGTGTACTTCCTTGGTATTTCCAAGAAAACCCTAATAATCCAGGGAAAAGTAGCTTCTATTTATGTCAGATCTGTGGACATCATTTGTAGATCCAGAGCAGTTCTTACGTGGCTGTTGCAATTTAAGTGACAATTTCCCACGTTTCCTCGGAACAAGCTTCTGCTGCAATGTAACCTTTCTCTTTTTCTTTCCCTATGCCCAAAGACATGCACACCCATGCAAGTACGTGTATAAAAATAGATGACCCAAAATTCTCTCTAATTTCTGCTTGAGCTGGACTTGTGTTTGTTGTATGTACTTCAGCTTGATTCATGCATATTTTTTCATTAGTAAAAAAATGTTTTCACTAGGTAGAAACACTTAAAGATATTTGTGAATATTTTTTATTCTTTACGAGTGACTTTATAAGAAGAGTGCCTTGAAGGAAATGTTCATTTCATAGCTTTAAGACTTACCTTTTTTGGATAAACAGCAATTAATGAACTGTTCATGAAGATGTGCATTAAATTCTTGTGAAAACAACTATTCTGTTAATACAGTTTCTAACTGCAGAACATCACTGTCTGCATCTGTGTGTGCATGTGTATGAGAGCTTTTCCTTCCTTAAGGTTTCTTGCTATTCTGAAATAATGCAAATTCTTTTTGCTTGTTTGCCAGTGAGTTTGGTGATATTGAGCTATATCAGAATGTCAGTGACTGCTTCTCTTCTCATTAATATAATTGGAAGTAGGTTACAACAGATACTCTCAAGACACAATCTGGACATGCTAAAAATGCATATGCTATTTTCAGAACTGTCTCCACTGGTGGGAATGTAGAATATTTCTGAATTATGAGATGAAATGGCTAGCTTATTTCCACTCTGCCATTTTTTTCCCTTCCCTTTTTATTCATTTTCCCATCCAGTATGTTTGCCCAAGCTCCAGAATTGAGCACAGAAAAGACAAGAATTAAATAATCAACCTTCACTCCTACGATATGCTTTCTTGGACATGAAATAGATTGACTCCATAGAGTTGTCAGAAGAGAAAGAAGGCTTTATTTATAATTCCAACAGTTTCTTTTATAACATGTTGCACTAAAAAGGTCTATTATTGGTCCATGGGACAGACACTGCTCTCCATTGGTTATGTAATAGGAAACAACACCTGGGGACAGATGTTATGGGAAAGGGAGCACTGTTTACTGAACCTGTGCTGAGAAATGGAGAGAGATGGTTTGAAAAGAGAAAACTGTTGACAGCTTTCCCTTGGGAAAGGAGCCAGCAATGATTAGCAAGCTAAAATTTTCCCAGGCTCAGAACTATTGAGCCCACACTTCCTCTTCCTAGTATTTTGCTATAGGTAACTGGAACTTTTAACATATACATTACATGTTATATATATGACTTTTGACTTATAACATTTGATAACCAGACAACTTAAGACCCAGTCTTTGACAAATGATGCCACAATCAAACAATTTGTCTTTACCAACAAATCAGAGATCTAACATAGCGATGTCCCAAGTTGAAGTGTCAGCCGTTAGAGTTAGTTTGTTGGACCTGTGGTATGATGATTCCTCTGAAAACAGGATGAATTCTGCAATACTTCTTTATCAATAGATTCTCTGTGATAAATGCAAAAGAAATTATGACCAGAAAATCTGTCATCCATGCAGAAACCTTAAGAATTTAATTATCAGAGTAATAAAAACATATTTTCTGTGGTGTCACATCTCAAATCTCTTTTATTGTATCAGTGTGCTTAATATTTTTGAATAAAAATTAGTTTTGATGCCGTGTTATCCGTGGGGAAGTAGAACATCCCATCACATTTGTGAATTATTTATATATGTGGTAGCAGAATTTTGTATGTTAGTTTCTCTAACTTTGTAGTTCTTGAATAGTCCCAAGAATTGCTTGGGGTTTGAAACTACATTTATTCCCCTTGTCAAAGTTGGTCTTCAAACGTTTGTCTGTAAACAAGGGATCTAAGCCTGAGTGTCTCAACCTCAGCATTACCGTGTTCATTCGGTAGAAATCACAGCCCTGGATCATGAGAGCCACAGACTTTACAACATTTTAATTAATTTTTTTTTTTTTTTAGTGTTCAGGGGAAATTTCAGCACCTTCTTTTCATGAGGCTTTCCCCTAATCTTGCCGCAAGGGAGAGTCTAAAAGTCTTAGCTTGAAAGTGAAGTCATGAAAGAAGCAGGATTAGAGAACTGTGCATGGAAAAAAGTGCAGAACCTGAGATGTTTCCATGCAGCACTTTCTGTCAACCTAATTGAGAGAGAAAAAATTGCTATTAAATTAGGGGAGCGCCTGGGGGCTCAGAGGTCAAGTGGACCTCAAGGTACCATTTCTGTGAAACGGTAGCAGATGGAGGGTAACTCTCTTGGAAAGTTGCCAAAATCATAATGCTAGTGATGGGCAGGGACGTGCTGAGAATAAATACCTTGATAGCTGCCCAGATTTCACAAAAATTGCACAAACAATGGTCTTTTAAGTTAAAAAAAAAAAAAAAAAAAGAAAAAGCCAAAAAAAAACCCACAAAAAACCCACAAAAAAACCCAAAAAACCCAAAACAAAGCCTAAACCTACTATATTGATGTTGAAATAGAACCTAGAAAATTATTTCACATCTCTTCCGAAAAAATGTTTATTTATACTTGTAGAAAAACCAGTGATATATCCTTACTGTTGGTAGTGGTATCTATAATTTTCTCAAATAAAAACCCTCTAGAACTTTATTAATTATATTTTTTTCATTAATGCTTCCATGCCTATGATGTTCTTCTAGACGTAGACCCAAAACACTAGTAATTTTCAGAAAACTTTGAATAAAAACCTCCATAAGGTTTTAAACATAATAAGGTTTAAACAATAATTATATGTTTGAATGCTATTTTTTCTCTTCTTTACTTGTTTTGTGACCTTGATCAGTCTACTGAACAGTATAATGTAATATCAATCCTAATTCTGTATATATATATATTTTTTTTAATAAAAAAAATACATAATACCTCTGTGGCAAAGAGATATAGGATGAAAACTTGAAATAATGAGTTGCATTAAGCTCAATAATGCTTATATGTCTTGATTAGGAAAAAGCCCTGCTAATAGTGGGATTTGCTTTATAAATATGGATTGAAATGGGTGAAGCTAGGCAGTGACTCAGGAAAGAATTTGCATAACAAAGATACAGTACTGAAAGGGAAATTCCTGTAAACAGCATAGTAAAGTCAGATTTTGGAATACGCAAATTATTTTCTACACTTCATCAGTCCTTTGAAAAATAAGCACTTCATCCTAAATAAGATTCCACCTGGGAGACATGACTGACCCTTTTAAAAGTGACAATGTGACAATGCTGCGGACAGCAGCAGTGACCACGGTGATGACAGTACATGTAAGTGCTCTTTTCCCCTTTTATGTGTCAGTACAACTCCAGAAAAGAAGTTTAAGTACTTCTACTCCCAGCAAATTTTTTTGTTAGCTAATATTTATGGAAATTTTCTGTGTACTGTGCATGATTTTTGCCAAATAACTTTCCTCTATCATTAGGTTAAGTAATCAGTAAAAGGGCTTTGTGTTATTTGGTTTGGGTTTTTTTAAAATTTGTTTTTCTGGTGTTGTTTTTATCGAATTCTGATATGCCTATTAAGAGTAAATCCTTTGTTTAGACACACAAATATCCAAATTAATAAGAAAATAGTAAGGATTACATTGGGGGTTGTCTTCTTGATTAGTAACAAGGAAAAGGAATTACAAGAGACTGAGAGAAGGGTGTAATCAACAATATTTTTTAAAATTCTGTGTTGAATTAGTCTGCTTCCTTGTCTTTTTCCTGTAGACAGAGACAAGGAGACAATGTCCCCTAAGACAATTTTTATCCCAGGTACTTCTGTATCTTTGCATCCCTCAGCCTAGAATTAACACACCAAAACCTGTGGAAGTTACTGGTTTGCAGTGAAATCAAATATTAGCACCATCTTTCCCGCCCTTTTGTGTATTAGTTGTACTGAAGGACACTAAATCACAAATTTGCTGCCCTTCTTTTAGCTGTACATATTCCATTTTTACTGTACATCTTCCCCGTTTCTGTTTCCCACACCTTTTCAGTTAGAGGGAAGACAGCTCTTTGGTCTCTGCAATTCAAACTTTCAGTGTTGTGGTTTGTGGTAGTTTATTTACTATTCTTGCTTCTGCTGCAAGTCACTCTTGTTTACTCTGGGATTTTTTGATCACTGAAGTCAGTCACTCTATAATGAATTTATATCTTTATAGTTAAAAATTTGTTTACTTACTAGCCTGACACTAAACAACTTGAAGTGAATGCAAATTCTATTAATTTTGTTGAACTTTTCATATCCTTTCATGGCAAAAATTTTTAAGTTACATTCAAAGAATATCAATGGTTTTGTTCACCTTTTTTTCCTTTTTTGTCTAGTGCTATTCCTTTTCTCTAGGGGTAAGAGTTGGTTGACAGGGCAGGTATTGTACATTTCTTCATTATGCATCACAATGTGTTGGGTGTGTTTTTTTGTGGTTTTTTTTTTTTTTTTCCCTAGACTTGTGTTAATAGGTAAGAGAAAACAGCAAAAACCAGCACTCCTAAGCATAAGGAATGCACAGGAATGTATTAAGGACATTGCTATTAAGTAAAAATCCACCTGACTATTAAAGTTATAAAAAAGGAAACTCTGACAGAGAACAGAGATAAAGGAATATTTTGGTTTGCTATTCATAACCACGCTTCACAGGAAAAATTGAAGATATAGGATATATGTATATATAGAGAGAGAATGAGAGAGAGAGAGAGAGAGGATATTCTCACTTCAGAAGCTGGAGAGAGGTCCCAGTATCTCTTCTATAAAAAGTGAAAAGTCATCTGTAAGAAGGCATCCACTTGCATACATATTTAATGTTACCCTGCAGAGACCATGGAAACTCCTCTTCACTGGGCTGTGATTTTATGGGGAATACTTTAGTAGAACAAAAGTCATATCTTCGTGATTTAATCTTCATGAATATGAATATTGAATTACTCTCCAGTACTCCATTATTACAATACCTAGATTTTTTTTCTAGACATGTTCAATACATAAAAAAACAAGACTGTTAATGAAAAGAGGTGATGACATTCTGTATTTTCCACATTTAACTATTTTACACGAATCTGTTAATTGTCTCTGTCAGTTGTTAAAGTAAGCAAGCAAGATGCCCTCTGCACGTCTATCAGGATGACTGGCCTAATCAGGCTCAGCAAATTCAATGAGTATTTTTCTAAGCTTAATTAAAATTCAGCCCTGCATTTGAGTAAGCCGCAGTGGTTTGGCAGACCTTCAAAGGGCTACACTGCAGCACAACAATAAAAGTGATAAAGGCGCACAAAACAATAAATATAATGCAAATTTTCCCATTATTCATAAATCAGGTATGATGTTGCTCCTTTAACTATATTCTGTTTTCTATGGTGATAAAATTCAGATTTTTGCATTTTTCATTTTCAATCTCTGCAAGCGTTATTCTTATCCACATACCATTTTATGGTTCTAAGTAATCGAAATGAAATAATTCTAATAAATTAAAAACAATATGTAAATTATTGCCAATACTGAGAGAATTACATGATTTTGTTTGCTAAAAATTTCAACGGGACTTTTGCTTTGCAGTGGTAAAACTTCAGACCCTTGGGGGGTAACACCTCAGCTCAGTTACTCCTTCAGGTATATTCTTCATTTATGCTTCTTGACGGTATGACCTCAGGTCTAGGTTTCTACTAGCATTATGTAAATTCAGTTCTTGAACATTAGACATGAAATGGAGCCTTCCCTGCAGGTACTTCAGTTTTGATTTATAAATTAGAATTGTGTACTGTCACAAATACTTGTTTTCTTTTGCTACATAATTTATTACATTCCCCACATACGTTAAATATCTTTGGAACGCTTATTTGTCATCCCTCATGAAGAAATGATAGGTAGACTATATTATTTCTTCAAAATTAGAATTTCCATTTGAAGAAAAGTTTTGTCATGGTCCCTTTGAATGACGAGGGCTCCACATCACAAATAATTTGCAGCATACTCCTATGCCTTGTACATCATGATGGTTCCCTTACCCTGTCCCATTAGCTTGGTATCCTGGTATGGGCCTCTGATATTTTAATGCTTTGTTTGCATTCTTAGCAAACACTACATTGACAGTCAGTCTTGGCTGAAGATTTTCTTTTTCCTTGAAGAAGTCATCACTGGGAAGAGTTCTGTCATTCCCTACTGTAGTGCAAAACCAGCACACCTACCCGCTGCAATGAAGTAAACAACAATGGTGACAGATTCTATAATGGCAAACAAACCCATTTTTCAACAACTGGAGAAGGAAAAGAAGGGCAAACAGTAAAAAAACTGAAGTAAATATTGATTACTATTGAACACTTTTACTAAAATCAGGTTTTGGTTATAAGAAATAAACATTAGGATTATTTAGAATGAAAAATGGTGATAGAGAGAGAAACAATGATAGGAATATCACACAGTGAAAAGACATTTCTAGCTAATGACATATTGTGTAGTTTGATGTTTAGTATTTACTAAAATTCATTATCTCTGTAGTGGCTTTTAAAACTAGAATCATAATTGTTTTTCATGATAAATAAAAAACACTTAAATATATATAAACAATAAGAAAACATGCCTAACAATAAGAAAAATTCTTTCTCTGAGATTAAAAATATTCTTCTTTAAAATAATTTAACATGCTGCTAATAGTACTATTTTCACAACTGAACAGAGAATGGAGTCCTTATTCACATGAACTCCATAAACCTTGACAAAGCATGAAGCTTCTTCCCATGTCCATGCAGCAGATGACCTATCTGCCATTTTTTCATTTCCCTTTTCTGCAAATCTAATCTGCACTTTGTTGAATGAAGACTTTTGCTTTCCTTCAACAGATTTGCATAGAGCAGATCCTTTACTAGGTAGCTGTCAGTCACTGGCCATTTGTCCTGTCTCCATCCAGGCTTTCACTGATAGAAATGCTTCCAGAACATTTAGGATTTACAGGTAATGTCAAGAGGAATGATAGGAAATTGCAGAGTTGATGCTTTTTTTATTTTATTTTATTATTTTGTTTTGAAGTATATGAAAGTATCTTGTTAAATGAGGAAGATTACTAAGCATCTAAGGTGCTGAAAGATTGTGAGTACTGCCTACAAACTATGACTAAACATTTAATTCATATTAAAAGCCATTCTTTACAATTCAGTATTTTTTCCATTGATGTGGAATATCCTGAGTCACAATGTCGTGACTAAGGATATGAAGTTATACGAGTCTTTATAAAGGAGGATTCTTTCTAACTGTTTTCCCCAGTTTTCCTTCTGATAGCATGTACAATTAATGGCTATCAGTAAAAGGATCACTTAGAGGCAAGATTTTTTTTTTTTTTTCATAAAAATAAAGACTCAGAGTCAGATTCTTTTATAAATTCTTACCTCAGTTCTCTTTGTGCCTTGAGAGAGAAAGTGTGACTAACACAGTAAATGTTAAAAACTGCACATAACAAATTAGAATATTATTACAGATCCAATGAACTATTTTTAAACATTTATTTCAGAACAGCTTGGAATTAACATAGTTCTAAAATAACGTGTAATCTGCTGTTTCTCTAAAATAATATTAGATTGGATGCTCTGCTTAGTCTGTAACAAAATGACTTTCAGTAAACTTACATTAAATATGCTATGATAAATTTTTAAGATAATAAGGTTCAAAGAAGTTGGAAGATTGTTAAAAATCACTTAATAGAGAGTTTGCTTTCACATGTCAGAGTATGGAATGTAAAATTCCAGAGTAAAAATTCCTTGTTCATGCAAATATCTGTATTTCTAATTGTGAAATTCTCGAGGCCACCTCAAAGTAGGATTTTTAATAAGTAATTTTAACATCAAGATCCTTCCTTTTACAAGCCAAAAAGGAGATATTAGTGGAATTGAGGAACTGAGTTAGATCTAACCTTTAATACAGATGTAGTAAAACAGTCAGGTATGTAGCTGTATACAATATTTAAACTGAGAGACAGTTGCATTGAATCAGACTTTCCTTACACAGGTCTGGAGCAGAATCTAAAGAGCAATGCCACTCAACAACTTCCTGGGTGATCTTTCTGTATTGATCCTTTCCTTTCCAGAAGCAAGAAAGGCTTTTCAGGTGCTGGTAGCATTCATCAAAACTGCTGTACTAACCACAGAAATTACTCTTTTGTTTCCCATTTCAGCGCTCACAATTATTTTCTCCTCTTTCATTCAATGCTTGCAACAGTTGTCACCTTGTAAAAATTTGGGGGCTTTTTTACCGATCAGATGTTCAGAGTTTCCACAGTAATTGTATAATACAATATATTCCAAAGCACTTTACCCATTTGTGAAACTTTTTCATTGTCTTTGTCTGCTCTCATAAAAGCATTAGTAATGATCCTCTCTAACTCTGGGGTGCAGTTTTGTCTGGGATTAACACATACAACTTTTTGCAA
The DNA here is from genome assembly GCA_013397315.1 of Donacobius atricapilla. NCBI lineage: Eukaryota > Metazoa > Chordata > Aves > Passeriformes > Mimidae > Donacobius > Donacobius atricapilla. The sequence goes on along the minus strand of WBMY01012615.1, from coordinate 268,253 downwards.
ATTAGGAAGGAAAAACAGCATAGAATTTATGGCTGAATTTTGTATTATTCATAGGTATCATTTTAACTTTAATTAATCTAAAGAGACCTTATTAGAAAAACTAAATTGGAAACTAAATAAGAAATGGAACAGAATTGAAGATTTGTTTGATACTGTGTCAAGTCTTTAATCTGACTCACTGGGCTGGTGTAGAAGTGCCTGTGCCAGCATGAGGGAATAAGTGAAATTTTTCCTTTGGGTCAGAGCTGTAGGAGTAGATGAACTTGAAACAATAGGGCAGCCACCATGAGTAAGTTGTCAGATCTGAGTACAAGCAAAATGTCACTCGCAGCTGAAATTGGTGTAACTCACCAGTATAAAACATGAGATTTATAATTACAGATATTAAAATACTTGGCATTATTACAATTCACAGCAGCTAACAGCTAAACATTCCAGCCTCCACAGCAGTGCTGGTAGATGATCAACAGAAAACTGCTAAAGTAGGAGTTTAAGAGTAGCTAATATTCGTTGAAGGTTTATGAAAAAGGGGAAGCTGATGCACAGAAGCTGAAATTTGCTCCTAGTTGTTCCACTTGCATTTACTGTTAGATCTGAAGTTTTTACTTTGTATTTTTTCTTGTTTCTGAAATTATAAGATTAGTAACAGACTAGACTAAGACCTGGACAGAAAAAAAAAGAGAGAAGCTGTTCCCAGAGCCCTCACACATGATACAGGAAAAGCAGAAAGAGAGGTGCAGAATGAAAAGTTCTGGCAGTCAGGACCATGGATATCTATTGTTAGTAAGGATGCTACTACTATTACTGAATTTCTGTATTTTAAAAATAAAATAAGTGGTCATTTTTTTGTATTTAGTATGCAGTTTTTTGCCTTGGATTTGGGTTTTGGAGGTGGATTTTTGTTTGTTTTGATTTTTTAGTTTTGTTCGTTTGTTTTT